>CM076577.1:433148766-433290241 GCA_034641835.2 Pinus albicaulis | reverse complement strand
GCCAACCTTAAATAAATTCACATCAGAATTAAACTTGTTGTCTTTCAATCCCATCATCATTAAGGTTGCCATCCTGCTCCTCTGTGCGGGCTATTGGAATTAAATTCCAACACTCCCCCTTAATTTCCATTGTTGGGTTTTGCTGCATACCCAGGCATTTCCTTAAATAATTAAAACTCTTCAGCGTTAATGGCTTTGTCAATATATCATCAAATTGTTCCTCTGTCTTGCAGTGCTGCAAAAAAATCTCACCATTATTAACCATTTCACGTATAAAATGAAATTTTGCATCAATATGCTTTGTTCTCTTATGGAAGACAGAATTCTTTGATAAATCTATCGTTGAGCTTTTATCACAATAAATTATTGTTCCTTTGTCCTGTTCATGACATAAATCTCTAAGCATTATTCTCATCCATACTACTTGGCATGTTGTTGTTGTTGCTGCCACATATTCTACCTCTGCTGTTGATAAAGAAACTATTGGTTGCTTCTTGGAAGCCCATGAGACGGCCCCTGATCCCAACTAAACACATATCCAGATGTTCTCTTCCTGTCATCTACACTTCTAGCCCAATCACTGTCAGTGTAGCCAATCAATTTAAAATTTTCAGATGGGGAGTATAAAATACCATACCCCTTCGTTCCATTCACATACCTTAGAATCCTCTTGGTTGTCTGCCAATGAGTCTCTTTTGGCCTTTCCATAAATCTGGAGATTAAACTTACAGTGTGCATAATATCCGGCCTAGTTTCAGTCAAATACATGAGACTGCCAACTATGCTCTTATACAAACTTGAATCAAAATCTTTGTTGTTGTCTTCTTTGCTTAATTTTAATCCCATGATAGCTGGAGTTACAGCTGCCTTGCTTTTCTGCATGTTGAATCTTTTCAACACTTCTTCAATATATTTTTCTTGGGAAATAAAAATCCCATTTTCATTTTTCTCTACTTCTATTCCAAGAAAATATCTCAAAAAACCCAAATTATTCATTTCAAATTCACTCTTCATGACTGATTTAAAATCAGCAATGAGAAAACTTCATTGCCAGTAAATATTAAATCATCTACATATAAAACAACAATAAGTATCTTACCATCATTTTCTTTTATGTAGAGTGTGGGTTCTCCATCACATTTCTCAAATCCATTTTCAGTCAAGTAAGCATCTATCCTGTTGTACCATGCTCTTAGTGCTTGCTTCATCCAATAAAGAGCTTTCTTCAACTTGCATACTTTGTGCTCTTGGCCTTCAATCTCATAGCCTGGAGGTTGTTCAACATATACCTCTTCTTTCAACACTCCATTCAGGAATGCAGATTTTACATCCATTTGGTAAACCTTCCATTTGTGTTGTGCTGCTATGGACAACACAGTTCTCATAGTTTCCATCCTTGCAACTGGTGAAAATTTTTCTTCATAATATCTTCCTAGTTGCTGCTTGTAGCCTTTGACAACAAGTCTAGCCTTGTGCCTTTCAATCTCGCCTTCAGCATTTCTCTTGGTCTTATAAACCCATTTTACTCCAATGACTTATTTACCTTTAGGGAGTCACTAACTCCCATGTGTTACTCTTTTCTATTGCACCAATTTCTTCATTCATTGCTTCAATCCATTTTTCTTCTTTTACAACATCTTCAAAATGAATTGGGTCATCAACATGACAATACAAAGAAAATAAAGAGTTCAGACTGGGCATTATCATTTACCTCTCCTTGTCCATAAATCTCACTCAGATTTCTGAATCTCGGTCTTCTTGGTGTACATGGAGTTCCACTTGAACTCGATGGAGTTCCAGTTCCCTGTGGTGTGCTTGAAGAAGCACTTCCTTGATTTCTCAAGCCTATTATGTTTCTAGCTTGTGGTGTGATTTTTTCTGCTTGTTGTGCTTGTTGTGGTGGAAGAGGAGCCACCGTGGAGGAATTATTTGTTGTTGTCTCTTCCTCTTCTTCTTCGTGAGACACACATGTCTTCACATTCACTGTTTTCTCTAAGCTTCCATCCCAAGCTTCTTCTTCAATAAACTGCACATCTCTGCTTATTATTACTTTCTTGGTGGATGGATTATATAGTTTATATGCCGTGGAATCATCACTGTATCCAACAAAGATACGTTTCTCCCCCTTACTGTCCAATTTCTTTCTCAATTGATCTGGAACATGTGCATAAGCCACACATCTGAAAACTCTCATGTGGGTGACATGCTACTTTATTCCGCTCCACGCTTCTTCCGGAACTTTGTTCATGAAAGCTTTGGTTGGGCATCTATTCAAGATGTATGCTGCAAAATTTACAGCCTCAGCCCAATACTCATTTGGAAAATGTTTTGCCTTCAACATAATTCTGACCATGTCCATGATGGTCCTATTCTTCCTTTCTGCAACAACGTTTTGTTGAGGTGTGTACCTTGTGGTAAACTGATTATGTATGCCATTCTCCCTACAGAAACGTAGGAACTCTTTGGAGATGTGTTCTCCACCTCTGTCAGTTCTTAGCACTTTGATGTAGTTCCCACTCTGCTTCTCAACATGAGCTTTGAAGTGGTAGAACTGTTCAAAAACTTCACTCTTCTGTTTCAAGAAATACACCCATGTATTTTTGGTCTAATCATCTATGAATGTCAAAACATATTTGTTGCCAGATAAATATGGTGTTTGCATTGATCCACACAAATTAGAGTGGATAATTTCTAAGGTTGCATTTTCCCTTGTGCTCTTTCCTGCTGGAAATCTTTCTCTGTGTTGTTTGCCCAAGATGCAGCCTTCACAAAGGCTGTTTGGTTTCTCAATCAATGGTAATCCTTTTACCATTCTCTTTCTGTGCAACAAGCTCAGGCCTTCGAAATTGAGATGTCCAAATCTCAAGTGCCATAACCAGTTTTCATCTTTCACTTCCTCTTGAAAGACCTCTTTTGTTACAGCTCCTACATTTCCTCTTTCCTTCAAGTTAGCTCTGAGCTTGAGAGGAAACAACCTATTTCGTCATCTACACCTCTGCAATGACTTTCTTGCTTGGAGGTATGTCCATGGTTGTGCACACATCATCTTTAAAAAATAGATCGTAGCCCTTGTTAATGAGTTTTCCAATGCTCAAAAGATTACATTTCAAGCCAGGTACATAATATGCATCTGGCACAAACTTCTATTCTCCATTTCTTGCCAGGATACTTACTCTACCTTTTCCCTTGACGGAGATCTTACTATCAGTTCTTGTTGTTACTTCAAATTTAAAATTTTCATCAAGATTGGAAAACATTGTTATATTTGTTAGTATGAATCTTTCGTCGTAAAAGATCACTTTAGCTACGCATAAAAAATAGCCCTAACATCGATTATGGCTGCAAAATATCTTTAAGTCTGCTGCACAAATTCAAATCTAAGCACAAAAGACATTAAGCAGATAAAATATAATATAGCTCCATGCATCCAATAGACAAGACAAGAACAAAGTGTTTAAAAGAATGATTTGTATTATATTAAAGAATGGGGCACCTGAGAGGAAAACAAGAAAGGTGTTTTCCGGTTCTCCTCAGTGGGATGGGTTCTTGGAAGTCCTCAATGTTTCAGATCTAGCATTTCTCTCTCTTATGGATGTGGAAAAGCAAACATAGAACTCAATGGGAGTTCACAAAGCAAAATGGAAAATGGTGACCAAGAGAAGATCCAGAGTGATCTAATGCAATGAAGGTGATTAATGAATGGGAAAAACCCTCCTATTTATAACAAAATATTGGGGCGGCCTAGAACTCGGTGCATGAATAAAATATTATTAATCGAATTCTAGAAGCACCCTTTAGGAATATTTTATTATATTTGTTGGAGGGAAAAGGATTCTTGACTTGGGTCAATTCCTTTATTTATAAATAATAAATAAATAAATGATTTATTTATCATTTTAGGGGAATGATGGGAATATAATTAAATAAATAATGGTTTATTTAATTATTTATGGATGATTTAGTCAAGTTTAACTAAGGATATTATTTAAATAATGATTTAAATAACTTGTTCTTAGGAAATAATTAAATAAATGAGGATTTATTTAATCAATTTCCTTGTTTTTGGTTAAATATGACCAAATGAGTTATTTTATATGGTGAAAGCAATTTTACTTAGGGTAAAATTGGTCTTACATGGTGTACTTGGGTTCATCTAATAAGAATAAGTTAGATGACCAAAAAAATGGTGTAACAGATTGCCCCCCAACGTACGAGTGTTAGGAGAAAATCGTATGACCGAAGTACGTTGTAAGAACTCAATCACTAGATAACAAAAGGGAAGTGAGAGAGAGAAGTGTGATGTTGTCTGATGCGCGAAAGGACTAGACCCTGAGGAGTTGAGACTTACAGGTGCAACAAGTCTCTAGTTTATGAAGTGGTACCTATGCTAAAGGCGGCGAGGGAGGCATACCTATGCCCGCCGAGACAAAGTACAAAGAATAAGGCACCCGGAAAACCACGGAACGCAATAAGGAAACATGTGCTGGCCTAAACATGAGCCAGATAAATAAAATGATGAATCCCTCATTCATGTGATGTCTGGAATAACCATCAGGACTTATACAAGAATATTTTAGTACATGAGATACAAATACACCCAAATGCCCCCTACACATGAGGAAGGGCTCACAAAATCTGAATGATACATGCAAATGGAAAAGGTGCTGCAAGTGGGTGAGGCTGATATCATCAAATGAGAAGAGCTGCATCCAGGGCTGAAATGAAGAATTCATTCGGGCATGTGGGGGGCTACCTGCAGGGCCACCCCCTCATGAGGGTTGAGATATCTCACACACACTCGGGAATCACCAATAGCTGTTGCTGCATCACTGGACGACCAAGTATACGGATCACGATCATGCTGAAAAGGGGCTGGAGCCAAGGTACATAGACGAACACTAATGATGATGATGAAATGACGAAAGGTCAGAAGGGGACCCGAAAAACATGAGTACAAAATGGTATCTCATGACGGAAATCGACACAAACAAGAATAAATATGGAGGCCAAGCGGTGTCCAAAGGAAAAGTGTTGTGAGTGAGGAAATCCGATTTTGAGGAGGGTTATGGTTGAGGGGCATATGTTCCCCAAAGCATGTTGTGGTCATGCCAAAATGTATAAATGGGAATCTAACCACATTTTAATGATGTGGTGCGCCATTTTTTTCGTTATGGTTATGTAGTATGAGAAAGGAAATGGAGGATTACCAATCTCTTTTAGTACTGCATAGATGAATCAAATGGACTTTAATTTTTTGGGTTGCCATACCTGGTGTCACTATCCCAAAGAGAGGATTTGGAGATAATGAACTGATGCTCTCCTAGAAAATCCATATGTTGGTCAACAACAATGTCTAAGAGACTGGGTTGTTGATGTAAGATGAAGGAACGATAAGGTGTATCAGCTCTAGAGTGATCTGAGGTGATATGGGACTCTAGATGTTCATTTAAATGTGGAAGAATAATGGTACTAAAGTCGACGTGACTAGATATATTAGGAGAGTTGTGGAGAATTTCTTCTCCTGGTCTCTCAAATATGGGTGTCCCCTTACCCAAACATGGGGTTTCAATGTAATGGCCACGAGTTGTATGTGGTGCGAACGTATGGGTTCGGTGTAAGGGGGAATAGATAAAGTCAGGGGTGGGGATTTCTTCCATAATGTCTTCATCGTGATAGAAGATGGGTTGACTGGTGGAAGAAATACCACCTGACGCGGTGAAGCTACCTGACTCATCATCATGAGAAGAGGGGTTCACATGCGCATCGTCACAAGGGGTGACAGAAGAGTAAGTAGATAAGGGATCTGCCAATGTTGGGCCCAGGGTGATCGCTGAAGGAAGGTCAAGCGAAACAGCAGGGGAGGATTCAGAGGGAATTTTCCCTGAGGGTCTCATGGATGATGATAGGTAGAATATGGTGAACGAAGGCTCCGTCATCTTGACATCAGGAGGGGGAATGTCAATGGGAGCCGTCGTGTCTAGTAATCTTGTTGAAGCAAAACACGCAAATAGGGGAGAGGTGGACTCGTTACGCTTGGCCTCGAATTGGCGAACCACAGCGAGAGAGGTGCAGAAGTCCTTGAGGTGGGGACAAAGGTGGGTGTAATGGCCACGGAGATCACAAAAAGCATAGGGGTGGTTGGTGTGAATAGTCTTGGGGTTCTTGGCCGCGGCCGCGGAAGGAACAAAGGCTTCCAGGACCGGGGACTCAGGGAATGCGACATTAACCATGGGTTTTAGATGTGGCAATTCAGGAAAGGTATGGGTGGCGTGACCAACAACATCACACAAAGCACACTGGATGGTATGCTTTGGAGGTCGAGGAGGGGCAGGGTTTGTCAGGGCTGCCTTGTCCTTTGATTCCCCCCTGCGAGCTTTGCCATTCTTACCCGAAGTGGTCGCAACAGGAGGTGGGTCATGTTGAGGTGACTGAGGCACTGTTGCAGCGGGAGAAGTCATGGGGACCGGTTGGACCGAGGTCAAAGCAAGATAAGGTTTGGGTTGACCAGGTGGGGAAGCGGCTGGAGGATCAATGTACCAGACGGGAATCCCAAGGGTCAGGTTAGGAAGAGAGAGGGTGGCCATGACAGGTACTGTGTACACTCCTGGTGGGGGAGCTAGGAACGGTAGCTGACCAACGGGGTAATGGCCAGGAGGGACGGCTCCAAGATGGTTGAGACCTGGTGGAACCGACCTAGGAGGGTAGAGAGGTGCATCGGTATCAGCAGTAGGAGAAGGGTCAGAAGGGAGAGGTCCGGCTTGCTGAGGCGAAGGGTTAGGAGCGAGTTGCGGCAGGCGAGGTTGAGGTTGCTGACTAGCCGAAGTGGGTTGCTTAAGGTTGGCCCGAGACGATTGCCTCATGCAAACATTCGCTAAGCTGGGATCAGAGACAGGAGGAGGAGGAGGACCAGGGAAGGTTCCAAGCAAGGAGGGGTCTTTATAAACGCCGGGGGAGACACTGGTCAAAGAATCGACGGATTGCTTAGTGGCTATAGAAGAGATGGTCGACTCAGAGGGGGGCTGAGATTTTGGTTCATGATATGTCAACTGGTCGATGGTGACAATATTTCCATTATGAGGGAAAAACATCTTGCGGTGGACTTCGGATGGGACAGAAGACATGGCATAGGTGTAACTATGCCCCAAAAGAATGTTATAGTCAAGAGGGGCGTCAATAACTTCAACGTCAATGCAAACAGTCCTGCCTGCAAGAGTGATAGGACAGTTGTGGAAAAGGCCAATGTGCTGGGAGGCGTGGCCATCCCACGCACGAAGAGTGATCGTGGGAGGGGCCAACTCAGGAGATCCAAGTTGTTTCCAAACTGAAGCGGACATCACACAAGTGGATGCCCCCTCATCAATGATGCACCAGGAAATGTTAGCGTTCCGGATTTTGACTGGGATTTGGAAAGCTACGGAAGCAGGAAGAGGAGGAGACTCTGACTGATGGGCGTCGAAAACAATCAATTGGTCATCTGTGGGATCTACATCACCCAAGGCAGATATTAGAGCTTTTATTTGAGAGGGAAACGACTGGAGGAGTTCCAGCATTGACATGGCAGTAGGAGATTGGGCCAACTCATCTACTATGCTATATGAATGGGCAGTGTGGTCAGAAGCAGCATTTCGGCATAATGGTCCCCTAGGAATCTTGGTATGAACCTCGGCTTTGGGTGTAGGGATAGGAAAGGGACCATTAGTTGTCGAAAGAGGCTCTGTAGAACCTAAATAAGGTGGCTCGGGGACAGATGGAGCAAGAGGCTGGGGTACGGACTTGACTGAGTTTGAAGGTTAAGGTCGATGGTTATAGGTTGGTCAGATTTCATCATGAGGATCTGGCAATCAAAGGTACCATATGGAGGAGGTTGAGTGGTTACCGGTCCGAGAGGTGGTTGGGTAGCCACAAATCTCTGCTGGGCATCCACCTGCTATTGAGGGGGCGGTGACTGCTGTTGCGGGGGTTGAGAAGACAAGGGAGGCGGGGGTGCGAATGTTGGAGGAGTTGGAGCACTAGGCTGTGGATATGGATGAGGTTGGGTAACAGTGTCGTAAACCGGAGATTGGGCAGAAAGAGGAGGCATGCCGGATCCTGGATGCATGCTACTGGGAGGGGTAGAAGTGTAGGAGGTGGTGCCCCCTCCCCCAGGAAAACCGTAGCTCATGGGAGGTTGAGTGGATGGATGAGAGAGAGCTCCAACAATACCGTCGGCGGCATGAGGTTCCCCCGGTGTATTAGTGCTACCGGGTCTTGGGAGGTCAGGAAGGACGGTATAAACATAACCAGATTGAGCATAGACCAGGTCATATTTCAAGGATATTTGGAGGGCAGCTTCTTCGGTTTGAGGAAAATGGGACGCGACATCTTTGCCGATGGCGGGTAAGAGAGATCTAAGGAACCAGTCCATGTAGACACAGTATTCGAAGGTAGGGGCTTGACATAGGCTTTTTCTTCTCCGCCATTCTTTAACATGATCAAATAGGCGGGTCGCAGACGATTGACGGAAAGAAGTCAAAAGTTTGATACCAGTGTCATAACGAGGGGGAAGCTGGAAATAAGATAAGAAGGCACGAGCAAGGGTCGTAAAGGTGGTATGGGAAGAGGTGGGTTGGTTAACATACCACTTAGAAGCTTCATCGGTAAGCGTGCGTTGGAACAATCTAAGACGGATGGAGTTGTCAGTAATGGAATTGGATGAACACCACATATGGAAAGATCGGATATGGTTGGAGGGATCTTCACTCGCAAGGCCTTCAAACTTGGGAATGTCAGAGGGGAGCTTGGTTGGCATAGCAGGCCAACTAACATCATGGCAGATAGGGTCATTGATCAGCTAATTGAAGTCAGGGAGACTGAGGTCGGCCATATAAGGGAGCAATGGGGCAGTCGAGGTAGGTCTCGTAGTGATTCCACTGGAAACAGACCCAGCAGTAGTACTGGGGTTGCTACTGGTAGTAGGCCCTGAAGTAGACATGGTGAAAGTGACAGGGGGAGAACCAGGAGGAGGGGGAGAACCCGAACAATCAGAGGAAGAGTCAGAGTTCAGACTTGGGGGAGGACTTACTCGATGACGACGGGAAGGAGGAATTCGTCCAACCGGAAACTGAGGGTGAAGGCCAAGAAGTCTCCAGGAGAGGCGCCTTGGGGGCGCAATGATGACAGGAAGAAGAAAAATCGACAAGGGCAGGGAGGGACAAAATCAAGTGAGGTCAAGGGCAGAGAGGTGCAGTGACAATTGATTTTAAAGTCTTTGCCAAGCGGTGTTAACCAGATGCTTCTTCACTTAGGGTCAGTGTGTGGCGTGCGCTAATTTTAATTGTTTAAACCCAGACGTTTTGAGAGTAAAAGAAAAAGTGTGTTGCGTAACTAAAAATAAATCTGCAGTAAATAAGACTAAAAGAAAAGAAAATTAATAGCTAATAATGCATCAATATAACCCAAGAAGGTGGGTCTCTCAAAACTAGTCTATAAGAGGGAAAAAATCTAAGCAAAGCACGCTAAAAGAGGCCAATAGATCTAAGGTCGGGAGGGACAAGGATCTAAAGGAGAAATCTGCTGAAAAGAGGTGCAGAAAACAGCAAATAGGCAGAGGCAAGGTTGTTGTTACACAAGAGGCGATCAGCTAAAGGTAGGAGGGTCAAAGAGGTGACCCTAGAGATAAACCCAAACAAAACTATATGAGGTGTTTTGAAAGGGAAAAAAGCTGACCTGTAGGGATCTTAAAATGAGGTATCATATATGGCTGAAACTCTGAAAATTTAGACACTTATAGCAGCTAAAACTCTTCCACAAATAGTGTAGGGTATTGAAGCCCTAGGGGGCTAGATTCCTACTTATTTGAGTAAAACAGAGCAAGAATAGGTCTAAACGGGTGAAGACGGAGGTCAGACAACCCTGACAGAGGTTCAGACAAAACCCAGAAATATTTCAGAAAAATTGCAGAAAAAAGTCCAGGTCGCAGTTTTTGGGTTTTTTTCCGCGACCTGAAGCTCCAGGACGTATTTTTTGGGCGAAAAAGTGTGACCTGCACTTCCGGCACTCTCGGCGGCAGATTTCAGAAGAAAAAAAATGTCGTCTCAGCTGCGGCTGATGTCTGTCACCTGTGCAATAGGGCCAGAAACACACGGAAGTTAAAAATTTTACTGTTTGAGGGTTTTAGAGGTGGAAAGCACCATAAAAATAGGAAAAAAATGAAAATGGAAGAGAAACCCTAGGGTCTGAAACAGCTGGATATGCAGGAATATATGAAACGACAGTGGTCGCAAAAGAAAACCCGTGTGGAGTCGCCAATTGTTAGTATGAATCTTTCGTCGTAAAAGATCACTTTAGCTACGCATAACAAATAGCCCTAACATTGATTATGGCTGCAAAATATCTTTAAGTCTGCTGCACAAATTCAGATCTAAGCACAAAAGACATTAAGCAGATAAAATATAATATGGCTCCATGCATCCAATAGACAAGACAAGAACAAAGTGTTTAAAAGAATGATTTGCATTATATTAAAGAATGGGGCACCTGAGAGGAAAACAAGAAAGGTGTTTTCCGGTTCTCCTCAGTGGGATGGGCTCTTGGAAGTCCTCAGTGTTTCAGATCTAAAATTCCTCTCTCTTATTGGTGTAGAAAAACAAACATGGAACTCAATGGGAGTTCATAAAGCAAAATGGAAAATGGTGACCAAGAGTAGATCCAGAGTGATCTAATGCAATGAAGGTGACTAATGAATGGAGAAAACCCTCCTATTTATAACAAAATATTGGGGCGGCCTCGAACTCGGTGCATGAATAAAATATTATTAATCGAATTCTAGAAGCACCCTTTAGGAATATTTTACTATATTTGTTGGAGGGAAAAGGATTCTTGACTTGGGTCAATTCCTTTATTTATAAATAATAAATAAATAAATGATTTATTTATCATTTTAGGGAAATAATGGGAATATTATTAAATAATTATTTGAATAACTTATTCCTAGGAAATAATTAAATAAATAATGATTTATTTAATCAATTACCTTGTTTTGGGTTAAATATGACCAGAAAATATAGATAAATGTTATTTTATATGGTGAAAGCAATTTTACTTAGGGTAAAATTGGTCTTGCATGGTGTACTTGGGTTCATATAATGATAATGAGTTAGATGACCAAAAAAATGGTGTAACAGAAGTTATTGCACTTTGAATGTCGAGTGGGTCCGGTGGAGCACGAAGGGTCCAGCCCTCCTCCCATGAAACCTCATCATATGATCAGTGTGGGAGCTTAATGTTAAGAGCGCTTAAGGAGCCTAATCTTAGGTTTAATATTTAATTAAGCTTTATTTAAATGGATTTTAATATGGCATATATTCTGGAGGCGCTCCCAAATTTAGGTGGACTTCCACTTTTAGTGGAGTTAACTGGCAGTTGCCCCACATTTAGTGGAGGAAATTGGGGCAAAGTTGTTTTGGTCATAACTCTCTCATTATGGAACCAAATTGGACAAAATTTTGGTCAATTTTGGGTCTCTTCAACCTCTTGAACACTTTGGGATAGGTTTCACGTCGAATGGAGGTGATAGTTAGTAGTGTTTTCTTCAGGGAAGATGAAGGAGCTATCAAGGCCACCATGAGAAAAATTCATTTTGAGGCCTAACCAGGGGAGTTAGAGTAATTTTCCAGAGTTCCAATAGTCTAAATTGGATAATTCAGATGTTATGAATCTGATGAAATGGTTTGCAGAGCCTATAGAGAATGATTTAAGGCCGAAAATCTTAAGTAAAGTTCTAGAGGCCATTATTGCCGGCTTTTGACAGCAGCAGTGCATGGCTTAAAAATAGTTGTTTGAGACCATTTGCAGTGAAACAATGGTCATTCTTGGCTGAAAAAATCATTTTGAATCTATTTAAAGAGGTTTCAGAAAGTGTTAAAGAATTTTGATAGCAAAATTGGGTGCAAGTCCTAAGGAGAGCTGTTCACTCTTCTCTCAGTAAATTCTTTCACCAAGGGAGTCTACTTCAAAGTCTTGCTTCCATTTCATTTATCAAATTCGTGGAATTTGATTAATGAAATACCATATTCCAATCTTATATTACGCTCAAATAATATGATCTTTGGGTTTTTTAATGAGGCGCTCGTAACTATATCTCACTTTTTAAGAGCACTTTAACTATTGCTTGAACCCCTTTTGGAATATTGCACTAAAGGAAAATGAACCGACATTCAAACCTCTTTGAAACATTATCTAAGTCTTAAAATTAAGATAATAAAATACATTTAACTTCCGACATAAGAACTTAATCAACAGCACTAACTCTCCCGGGCCCACGAACCCAATATTCAATTTTCGTGTCTTAAATAAACATTTAATATTTCCGAAACTGCTAGGCCATACCTTTGAGTTAATTCCCGTGCAACTTGCTGTTGCGAAAACCCTTGGATCTTCTTCCCTCAAGATCAGACGAGAATTTCACTTTTTTGAGAACAGAACATTAACTCAAAAAAAATGCAAAATGGGCGGTATTGGGTCGGTGACATGGAAAACTTTAACTAGATCGCATTTTATTTTGTGAAACCGCCCTCGGACTCAAAAGCAGTGCGAAACCAATGGTATGGTTTTTCAAAACCACCCTCACTTCCACTTAATTCGTATTTCTGCCTTCAAAAAAGAGAACATTTCTTCGTTAAATCGCCCTTAACTGTGGTCTCCACCGACTTCACTGCATTCTCCATAACATCGTCAATTCCTTGCTTGGTACCCTTAACACCAGAATCGGTATCAATTCTTACAATTCAAATACCCACAACTCTTATATGGACTCTTATCAATATCAAAATTGATATCTGATACAAATAAAACTTCTTCACGCAAATAAGCGCGTATTTAACTTATACAAAGAGGATGTGAAATAATATGTTGATCAGTGGTTGTCATTGATGTCAACCCAAGCAACATCAGGGGCTAACCCAATATTGCATGGGAATTTTGACCTACCAAATTAATATATTCTAGGTCAATAATTATTTTTATGGTTTTTACTTGTCCAGATGTTTCCGTTGATATATAGCATGCCATGTAATTCTTCACGGTTTGAGAGATATTCATGTTTGACGTTTGTACCCCTAGTTAGTGGGCTAAAACCCCATGGGGTTGGGGCATGGGTCATTGAAAAGTCATAATTAAAATTTTCTAAGCTCCTAAAATCCCTCCCACGTTCACTTGTTGAAGCCCCTCTCAACTTAAGCATTCATATAAATTGTGATCTTCATTTCCTCCTTATGCAAGGGATTCGGCCATCTAAAACAGGTCATCGTGAAATTTTCACTCTAAATCTTTTTCTACAAAGGTTCAAAAGCTGAAATTTTTATGAGATGAATCCAAAATACTGAGGAAACTGCAATAAAAATTTCAAATCAATGTCCACAATATGTTTGGAGATATGATCTGTGGAAATCAGTGTTTTTCCAGGCTCCTGAAATTCATCTCAAAGAAGTGACCTTGGTAAAATCGTCATAACTATCTCTCTGAGTATCAGATTGGAATTCCGTAAAAATTGGCAGATAGTGCACAATATTTAGTTTTCTCCCTATCAATTTCATATCCAAATGAAGTAACAGTGACACATGGCACGCCGTAAAATTGTGCTCTACTGAAATAGTCCATAATTAGGGCATTGTGAGAAATTGGGTATAACTCTCTCTTGAAGAATCCAAATTGGGTCAGAAATATGGCATAAGATGACTTAGAGGAGTACTACATGACAAAAAATTAGATACTGGGGATATGAAATAACATAGATACACTAGATTCAATATCGAGCTCCTAGAAGGCAAGAAAAATCTAGATCATGTGTTGTCAAGGATTGCAAAGGACCAGACTTTCTACGGCAGAAAAGAAAAGAAAGGTGCACCAGAGGGTAGCATGATAAGAGCAGAAAATAAGGTGCATAACAGTAGCAAGAAGTTCATCATATGAAGTCTTCAAGTGGGCAGCACTGCATACAATCATTGTAAAGGTATCATTGTACTTAGTAATTGTAAATACATTATTGTACAAATTGTACTAGTGTCTATCTGCCAAGGGTTGAAGCGGCAGTGTTGGGAGGTCTAGGATCATCATTAGGTGGTTGTGTCAAAGTTGGGGTTATGGTCTAGTATATCTTCTTCTTCTGCATCATTCTATATCATTGTAAAGTGGACCATTTTCCCTGGTACGAGAGTCCATTCTTATTTTATTCTTCTATAGGGTGGTAGGGTGGTGCTAGGGTGAGTTGTAGCTCATTGGGTGTTGGGGAATCCATTCAATTGACTACTGAAGAATCTCGGGCGTTGGAGCGTCCATCCAGTGGGAGCTGGAGAAGAATGCTTTTCTAGATTCTAGGAAGTTGGAGCTTTATTTTCAATTGGAGTTGAATATTAAAGAATTATTAGAAAAGTATTAGGTGGTTTTTGTCTCGGAGTGGGTTTCCACCCTAAAAACTGTGTGCATTTGTGTTCCTCTTTTTTGCTGTTATCATTGTACAAACACTGATAACAATTGAAGATTAACTAATGCTCTAATTGAAAGGAATACTGATTCACCCCCACTCTCAGTATTTCCAACAATAATATGCAACCAGTAAACATAGACATTCATCCACTCAATTTACACACCGAGGACATGGTTTCAATACATCTAGAGAGTAGATAGGATATTTTCATACAGAAACTGAATTCTTTGAAAATTGTGCTAAAAAATCCCAAAGACGAAGGAATGAATCCTTTGGGAAATTGCCAATAACACACAGATATCAACAAGTCCACAATTTTATTAAAAACAGAGAGCAAAGCTTCTCGACTCAGTCTTCTACTGAAAAATTCCCCCCTTACTCTATATCAGGGGTTACATTTTATAATCTTTTACATGACTCTTCAGCTCCTTCTTGAGGACCGATTTATTCTTAACATAAAAGCCTAATTACATAATATTATTATAACTCTATCAACAGAAACTAAATAGGATGACATGAATCAACTATTCAGCTTCCTCACTTACTAGACTAATAACATCTACCCTAAGTGTAACTGGCAGCTAAGGCATTGACAGCTTTGCTGGTACATTTCCTTGAACATTCTGGAGCCCTTCTAGCCACAACATGTGGACAATTTTCTCACATTGCTGAGTAGACTCAAATTCCCCTACATCAGAATCCTGAGGGAAATTTTATTCATGGGCTCCTGTCCATGAGATCTTTCACAGAACTGCCCAACTTCTGCAACATAACTTATGTCATCCAAGTAGCATCTTCATCTGGCTGGTCCTTCCACTTGATCAAATATTGGAAATATTCCTGTCCCCTGGTTCTCTTAAACACATTCTTGTCTAAGATCTTCTATGGCTATAATGGTTGTACTGTAGGTAACTATTTTACCCCCTCAATCTGTTATTTATATACTGGTCTTTCACCTGTGCCACCATCTTCATACTTGTATAAATCCACAACATTAAATATTGGGGATATCCCAACATCAGGAGGCAATTCAATTTCATAAGCATTAGCAGAAAAGTTTCTCAGTATCTTGCATGGCCCTATCTTCTTGAACTTCAATTTATTATACTGCTTCTTTGGAAATATTTCCATCCTCAAGTGTGCCAAAACCAAATCACCAACTTCAAAACTAATTCCTCTTCTGCTCAAATCTGCCCTGCCTTTGTACTTGATGTTGCTGCCTTGTAGCTGTTGTTTTACCTGCTCATGTATTGCTTGGATCTCTGAAGCGAATTCTTCTCCATCAGCACTCCTCATTTCTACTTTTCCCAAGTTTATCAATTCAGATATTCCTCTGGGGTTCATTCCATAAACATTATGGAATGGACTTTGTCCTTTACTTCTATTCGGTGAATCATTGTATGCATATTTTTCCTGTGGTAAGCTATGATCCCACTGCTTAGGATTCTCTCCTGCAAGACTTCTCAAAATATTTCCCAAACTTCTATTTACTACCTCAGTTTGCCCATAAGTCTGAGGATGGTAAGCTAAGTTGAAACTCATTTTAGTACCAATATTCTTCCACAATGTCCTCCAAAAATGACCCACAAATCTAGTATCTCTATCAGAAACAATACTTTTAGGCAGCTCATGTAGTCTAACAACTTCTTTAAAAAACAAGTTGGCAACATGAGTAGCATCACTGGTTTTATAACATGGGATGAAATTTTCCATCTTGGAAAATCTGTCAACTACAACAAAATTTGCATCATTTCCTCTCTGTGTCTTAGGAAATCCTAAAATGAAGTCCATTCTTATCATATCCAAGGCCTGTCTGGAATAGGCAATGGAATGTACAAGCCTGCATTTTGGCTTCTCCCTTTTTCATATTGACAAATTTTACAATTCTTCACAAATTTTTCCACCTCAGATCTCATCCTTGGCCAATAATAAAAATGACTCAGCTACTCATAAGTTTTATTAGCACCAAAATGTCCAAAAAGTCCACCACTATGCTTTTATTTGATTAAATTCTCCCTCATAAAACAATTTGGTACACACAATTGGTTTCTTCTGAACAATAAGCCCTCTTGCAAGAAATAATCCAACCACTAACTTCTGTCTATCAACACAAGGTTACAACATGCTTCAAATGCTTCTCTGAAATCCAAATCTATTTTATAAAGTTCCTTAAGAAAATCAAATCCTACCACTTCAAATTGGATTTCTTGAACAAGCATGTTTTTCCTACTCAAAGCATCAACTACCTTATTTGCTTGGCCACTTATATGCTTCAAAAAAAAGTTAAAAATTTGGAGATATTCAACCCATTCGGCATGTTTACGATTCAATTTAGGCTACTGCATAATATACTGTAAAGCATGATTATCTGAATATAGCACAAATTCCTTAGACATTAAATAATGCCTCCACTTCTTCAATGCCTGCACAATTGTGTTGGAAATACTGAGAGGGAGGGGGGGGGGTGAATTAGTATTCCTTTCAATTAGAGAATTAGTTAATATTCAATTATTATCAGTGTTTGTACAATGATATCAGCAAACAAGAGGAACACAAATTCACACAGTTTTTAAGGTGGAAACCCACTCCGGGACAAAAACCACCTAATGTTTTTCTAATAATTCTTTAATATTCAACTCCAATTGAAAAGAAAGCTCCAACTTCCTAGAATCTAGAAAAGAATTCTTCTCCAGCTCCCACTGGATGGACACTCCAATGCTCAAGATTCTTCAGTTGTCAATTGAACAGATGCCCCAACACCCAATGAGCTGGCTCACTAGCACCACCCTACTACCTATAGAAGAATAAAGAAGAATGGACTCTCGTACGAGGGAAAATGGTCCACCTTTACAATGATATAGAATGATGCGGGAATGAAGATATCTTTTATACCACTGCTTTAACGACATTCATCTAATGATGTTTTCAAAGTTCCCAGCTGCCTCTTCAACCCTTGGCAGATAGACACTAGTACAATTTGTACAATAATGTATTTACAATGACTAAATATAATGATACCTTTACAATGATTGTATGCAATGATGCCCACTTGAAGACTTCATATGATGAAATTATTGCTACTGTTATGCACCTTGGTTGCTGCTCTTTTCATGATACCCTCTACTGCACCTTGCTTTGCTTTTCTACCATAGAAAGTCTGGTTCTTTGCAATCCTTGACAACACATGATCTAGCTTTTTCTTGCCTTCTAGGAGCTCGATATTGAATCTGGTGTATCTCTGTTATTTTAGATCCTCAATATCTGATTTTTAGTCCTGTAGTATTCCTCTGAGTCATCTTTCCAATGCCATAGGTTTCACACAATTTGGATTCTTCAAGAGAGATTTATACCCAATTTCTCACAATGCCCTAATTATGGATTGTTTCAGTAGAGCGCACTTGTACGACGTTCCACATGTCATTGTTTCTTCATTTGGCTCTACAATTGATAGAGAAAAAACTAAAAATTGTGCATTATCTTTTAATTTTTACGGAATTCCAATCCGATACTCAGAGAGAGAGTTATGATGATCTTACCAATGTCACTTCTGTGAGATGAATTTCAGGAGCCTGCAAAAACCTTGACTTCCACAGATCATATCTCCAAAAATATTGCGCACCTTGATCTGAAATTTTTATTGCAACTTCCTCAGGAATTTGGCTTCTTCTCATAAAAATTTCAGCTTCTGAAACTTCGTAGAAAAAAATTTAGTGCGAAAACTCCACGATGACCTGTTTCATATGGCCGAATCCCTTGCATAAGGAGGAAATGAGGATCACAATTTATATAAATGCTTAAGTTGAGAGGGGATTCAACAAGTGAACATGGGAGGGATTTTAGGAGCTTAAAAAATATTAATTATGAATTTTCAATGACCCATGCCCCAACCCCATGGGGTTTTAGCCCACTAACTGGGGGTACAAACTTCAAACATGAATATCTCTCAAACCGTGAAGAATTACATGGTGTGCCATATATCAACGGAAACATCTTGACAAGTAGAAACCATAAAAATAATTATTGACCAAAAATATATTGATTTGGTAGGTCAAAATTCCCATGCAATGTTTGGTTAGCCCTTGGTGCTTCTTGGGTTGACATCAATGACAACCGCTGATCAACAATCTCCCCCTTTGGCATTGATGGCAACACAAGTACTCCCCCTGCAATCATGACACCTCTTCCTACAACATTCTCGCCCCCTTTGACATCAATGGAAAAGGGTAACTCCCCCTGAAACATAACCATCCTGCGGACCTGTACACACTTCCACTCCCCCTTTATATTCTGAAAAAAAAGGAAAATCTAATGAGAACATGGGAGAATCCCAAGCTTTTGGCGAAGATATTCCATTGCTGGCAAATATTTAATATGTGATTCTTTTGGTGCTGCTTGGAATCTTGCTGCTTGTCCAACTGCTTGCATAACATCTAGTTGGGAGACTATTACATATAGAAGACTACTAATCATAGATCTGTACAACCTTTGATCCACATCCTTAGATGAGTCATCTATGCTCAATTTGCAACCTGTTACCATTGGAGTAAGGATGGGTTTACAGTCTTCCATTTTAAATTTTCTAAGAATTTCCTTGATGTACTTGGATTGACATATAAATATTCATTTCTCTTGCTGAGATATTTGAAGCCCTAAGAAGTATGTCAACTCACCAAGTAAAGACATCTCGAAATCACTTTGCACCTTTGTAGCAAAATTCTTACATAGTCGATCATCATTGCTACCAATTATTGTATCATCCTCTTTAGCTATTAGACATGCTTTAGTTGCTTCATCCAGAACATATATGTCATTTGGAGCTCGACTTGCTGTAGCCACAATTTCACCATACACGCCTTTCCTGATTTCACATTTCATGGAGTTGAATAGTATTGTGTGTCCTTGATCACACATTTGTCCAACACTGAGCAGATTGTGATTCATGTTTTCAACCAATAGAACATTCTTGGCTAGAACATCTTTGCTTTCGAGAGTGACAGTACCTGATCCTATAACATTTGAAGATCCATCATTTCGAAAGGACACTGTTCCATCCTTCTTCTCTTTCAGAGATACAAATTTATTTCTATCTCCATTCATATGCGTTGAGAAACCGCTATCAACATACCACACATCTTTGTTCTTTTGAGCCTTGAAAGCGAGAGCACAATTATCATTCTTCTTCTTCTTCCATGTTCGTTCGTTCTGTGGCTTTGAAGATTCTTCTAGAGGATTTTCAAGTCTGCAGTCTTTGGCTATGTGTCCAAAGTTTCGACATTTGTAACATTCAATATTATTTCTTAAATGTTCAAATCTATTGATGTTTCGCTGAGCCCTGGGAGGTTCATATTTGACAGATCTCCTGGAATTGTATTCGTTCCTAGGGTACGTGCGACATTCTACAGATTTATGACCAAATTTTCCACATGAATAACAATAGCCATAAAAAATATGTTGGTACCTGGATGGAAATTTTCGTCGAGGAATTGTCTTCCAAGGTTGTTCTTGTGAATCTTGTCCAATGAAGTCTACATGCATGTCAGATATCATAGGTTCATTGTATTTTGTTGTAGAAGGTCATGCTTCTTCTTCTTTGTAACCAATGCCAGTTTTGTCTTTGTAAGATCGTTGATTGTTGATGAGTTCTTCCAATTCCCTTGAGCTATTGGCATAGTTTTGGATAGTTTTTCCTTTCTTCACTTCCTCATGCAGTGAGACTACCTCGGCTTCTAATTCTTCCCTTTCTTGGTTGCTTTCTTCCAACTTCTTTTGAAGTGACTCTTCAATGCATTTGTGTTATTCAACTTCAATTTTGAGGCCTTGAACTTGTTCTTCAAGAATTTTGGAACGGATCTTCTCCGCCTTGAGATCTTTTATAAGCTTGATTTCTTCCTCATAAAATTCTTCTATGGTCCATCCTTCTTCTTCGTTTTTTGATACCTCTTTCTTATTGTGCTTGGCCATAAACAATACTCTCTCATTGTCTTCTTTTTCACTATCATTGTCTTCATCGGATGATGAGCTATCTTATTTAGAGAGAAAGTTCCTTTTGGATCCTTGCTTTTTGAATTTATTAAAGCCTTTCTTTCTTTTTGAGTTGCCATTACTTTTGTTTGGACATTTTGCTGCAAAATGCCCAACCTCATTACAGCTGAAACATATCAATGGAAGTTTACCTTTGAAATTTCCCTTACCAATTTGTAGTTTTCTCGTGAAGTAAGCATATTTTTCATCTGAAATACCTTCTGCATCATCTCCCTTTTCTTCACACTTGCAGGTGCATGTCTTTTCAATTGAAGGTTGTTTATCCTTACTGGTTTTCTTAGATGCAACGAACGCAGTTTCTAGATGCGAAGTACCCTCTTCTTCATCAAGTCTCATTTCATATGCTATGAGAACTCCATGTAATTCCTCTTTGCTGAGTTTGTCCAGATTTGCATTGTATTCTAAGACCGATACCTTTGGGTTGAATCTCCCTGGTAACGTTCTAAGAATCTTTCGTATAATAGTCTTCTTGTCAACTAGCTCTCCCAATCCTTCCAGAGTATTGGTTATTTCATCAATGTATTGGAAGTATGCAGCAATGTTGCAATCTTCTTTCATTCTGAGTTGCTCAAATTTTTCTCTATAGATTTGAAGCTTTGCTTCTTTGACATTTGAGTCACCTGCATATATATTCTCAAGCTTGTCCCATACATTTTTTGTGGTTTTACAACCCAACACCTTATGATAAGCAGATTCAATAAGTCCACTGATAATAATATTCTTTACTTTTGCATCATTTACCAAATTCTTCTTACCTTGTTCATCCGCGGTTGATGTAAATCCATTTTGAACAGTGTCCCATACTTCGTAACCTTGCGCCAAGAGATAGACCTCCATTCTTCCTTTCCAAAGTGCATAATTATTTTCATTGAATAGAGGTACACTATTCTTGGTATGCTCCATGACCTCCTTCCAGCTGTTAAACTGCTATTGAAGGAACCAAGCTCTAAAACCAATTGTTGGAAATACTGAGAGGGGGGGTGAATCAGTATTAATTTCAATTAGAGAATTAGTTAATCTTCAATTATTATCAGTGTTTGAACAATGATAACAGCAAACAAAAGGAACACAAATGCACACAATTTTTAAGGTGGAAACCCACTCCGGGACAAAAACCACCTAATGCTTTTCTAATAATTCTTTAATATTCAACTCCAATTGAAAATAAAGCTCCAACTTCCTAGAATCTAGAAAAGCATTCTTCTCTAGCTCCCACTGGATGGATGCTCCAACGCCCAAGATTCTTCAGTTGTCAACTAAATGGATGCCCCAACACCCAATGAGCAACAACTCACCCTAGCACCACCCTACCACCCTATAGAAGAATAAAATAAGAATGGACTCTTGTACTAGGGAAAATGGTCCACTTTACAATGATATAGAATGATGCAGAAGAAGAAGATATAATAGACAATAACCCCAAATTTGACACAACCACCTAATGATGATCCTAGACCTCCAAAAATTGCCTCTTCAACCCTTGGCAGATAGACACTAGTACAATTTGTACGATAATGTTTTTACAATGACTAAGTACAATGATACCTTTACAATGATTGTATGTAGTGCCACCCACTTGAAGACTTCATATGATGAACTTATTGCTGCTGTTATGCACCTTGGTTTCTGCTCTTTTCATGCTACCCTCTGCTCCACCTTGTTTTGATTTTCTACCGTAGAAAGTCTGGTCCTTTGCAATCCTTGACAACACATGATCTAGCTTTTTCTTGCCTTCTAGGAGCTCAATATTGAATTTGGTGTATCTCTGTTATTTTAGATCCTCAAAATTTGATTTTTGGTTCTGAAGTAGTCCTATGATTCATCTTTCCAATGCCACAGGTCTAACCCAATTTAGATTCTTGAAGAGAGAGTTATACCCAATTTCTCACAATGCCCTAATTATGGATTGTTTCAGTAGAGCGCACTTGTACGGCATGCCACGTGTCATTTTTTCTTCATTTGGCTCTAAAATTGATAGAGAGAAAACTAAATACTATGCACTATCTACCAATTTTTATAGAATTCCAATCCAATACTCAGAGAGAGAGTTATGATGATCTTACCAAGGTCACTTCTTTGAGATGAATTTCAGGAGCCTGCAAAAACCCTGACTTCCACAGATCATATATCCAAAAATGTTACGCACCTTGATCTAAAATTTTTACTGTAGTTTCCTCAGGATTTCAGCTTCGTCTCATAAAAATTTTAGCTTTTGAAGCTTCATAGAAAAAAATTTAGAGAGAAAATTCCACGATGACCTATTTCAGATAGCCGAATCCCTTGCATAAGGAGGAAATGAGGATCACAATTTATATAAATGCTTAAGTTGAGATGGGCTTCAACAAGTGAACGTGGGAGGGATTTTAGGAGCTTAAAAAATATTAATTATGAATTTTCAATGACCCATGCCCCAACCCCATGGGGTTTTAGCCCTAGCCCCAGGGGTACAAACTTCAAACATGAATATCTCTCAAACCGTGAAGAATTACATGGTGTGCCATATATCAACGGAAAAATCTCGACAATTAGAAACCATCAAAAGAATTATTGACCCAGAATATATTAATTTGGTAGGTCAAAATTCCCATGAAATATTGGGTTAGCCCGTGGTGCTGCTTGGGTTGACATCAATGACAACCGCTGATCAACAAATTGCATAAAATTCTTTCTCATAAGAAGAGTATTTCCTTCTTGTCTCATTCAGCTTCTCACTAAAATATGCTACAGGTCTATCATCTTGACTCAACACTGCTCCAATAGCTTGTCCACTGGCATCACACTTCACTTGAAATGTCTTGTTAAAATCGGGCAAAACTAGAACAGGCTTTTCAGTTACCTTCTGTTTCAAAAGCTGAAAATTCTTTTCAGCTTCAGCAGTCCATTTGAATGGTTGTTTTTCCTTCTTTATAGTTTCAATGATAGGTGCATTAATCTTGCTAAAATTCCTTATGAATATTTTGTAAAAACTGGCAAGTCCATGGAAACTTCTTACCTCAAAAACACTTTTTGGTGAAGACCACTCCAAAATTGCCTTGACCTTTTTTGGATCCATCTTCAGTCCTTCAGCAGAAACAACAAAACCCAAATATACCAATTCTTCTTTCATGAATGAAAACTTCTTTAAATTTATCAGCAACTTCTCTTGATGTAACTTCTTCAAGACATAATTAAGATGCATTAAATATTCTTCCTTTGTTTTGCTGAAAACTAATATGTCATCCAGATATACTATTACAAATTTACCAATAAATTCCCTTAACACTTCATTCATGAGCCTCATAAAAGTACTAGGTGCATTTGATAACCCAAAAGGCATTACCAACCACTCATACAGTCCTTCATTTGTTTTAAAGGTTGTTTTCCATTCATCACCCTCCTTTATCCTAATCTGATGATATCCACTTTTCAAATCTAATTTTGAAAAATATTTTGCTCCACTCAAACAGTCCATTAAATCTTCAATCCTAGGTAAAGGAAATCTATACCTAATTGTTATCTTGTTGATTGCTCTTGAATAAATGCACATTCTCCAACCTCCATATTTCTTCGGGCTCAAAACTGTAGGTACTGCACATGGACTCAAGCTTTCTCTGATCAGACCTTTGTCAACCAATTCCTGCACTTGCTTTCTGATTTCTTCATTCTCTGTGGGAGTCATTCTGTAGGCTACTTTGTTTGGCAGATTTGATCCTAGAACCAAATCTATCTAATGGCTGATTTTTCTTACAGGTGGAAATTCATCAGGAAAATCATCCACAACAATATCACAATAATTGTCCATCATTTCTTGAATTTCAATTGGAAAATTAGAAAGTTTTGTGGAAGTAAGCACTACTTTAGGTTTGCAAACTAAAGCAAAATTTACCTCTTCATCTTCAATCTGCTGTAAGTACTCTTTCCCACTCAGCAATAAAGTATTTGGATCAAACTTTCTTCTTGATGGTTCTCCTTCCTCCATAGATATCAATGTTTGATGTATTCCATCCTTGAAAAACTTATAAGTGTTCTTCTTACCATCATGTACTGCTGCTCTGTCAGACTGCCAAGGTTTTCCCAGTAGTATGTGACACACATCCATAGGCATCACATCACACATGATCTTGTCCTTGTAGCTGTCCATCTGCAATTCTATTTCACATTGCTCCTTCACAATCAGCTGGTGTCCTTTATGAAGCCATGACACCTTGTAGGGTGTTGGATGTTCCCTTGTCTTCAGCTTTAGTTTCTCTATCACCTCTGTAGAGACCAAATTGTTTGTGCTGCCACTATCAATGACCAATTGACAGAATTTCCCTTGTTCCTTGCACACACTCCTGAACAAAGTCTTCCTGTGCTGGTTCAAAAACTTCTTTTGATTGTTTTAACAAAACCTTATTGACCACCAAATATTTTCCTCTCTCTGGCAGAATTTCTTCTTCTGTTTTAGAAAACCTTGCTACTTCTTCTCCAACCTGAGAAAAAATTGCATTTCTCTTACTGGTACCCATATTCTCTGGGCATTCATAGTGTTTATGTCCCAATTGGTGACATCTGTAACACCTCACTTCTCTTCCTCTGTTTCTGCCTCATATTCCTCTGTAGGAACTCCTTATGCCCCTTGCATCACCTTCTGTGGATGCATTATGAGGTGAGCTGCTGCTAGCTCCATCCCTTGGTGCTGTAGACCTTCATCTACTACCTTGACTTCCCTTTCCTTGGAAAGTACCTCTTCCTTTGGTAAACTGCTTTCTCAGGAGTTTCTCTTCAGCTTTCAAGGCCATTTGATAAGCCTCTTCTACTGTCTTAGGAGACAAAATACCTATCTCATCCTGGATCTCCAACTTGAGATGATTTACATACCTAGCAACCTTCTATATTGTGTCCTGAATTTGTCCAGCTCTTATAGTTATTTTATAAAACTCTTCTGTGTATTCTTTCACTGTCATCAATCTCTGTCTAAGGTTCTGCATTTGTCTAAACAATGTAAGCTGATAATCACTAGGCAAGAACTTACCTCTCAGCTTTGCTACCATTTTTGCCCAACTCTTGATTGGTTGTTTACCAGCTCTCCTTCTCTCTGTGTTGTAGAGGTAAATCCCCTCTGCGGACAGAGGCAATCCCTACTAGCCCAGATCGGGTCTAGCAACAATCGTATCACGCTAAGGTGCAAGTTCCTAATTGCAATAAACCAAATGGCGAAGAAGGCTTACCTTGAATCCAACGTTGTTGTTTGTAGAGAAGATGGTGCTCCCGTTTCCTTGCTCCAGCAAATCACAATCCTCTCGCTTGCCGCGATCGAAAACCTACACACACAATAAACACGACAAACACAAGCGTAAAATCCAATATATGCAATTGTGTATCAGTCAGAGATGACACAACTCATGATCATAATGAACAATACGAGTGGAACCATAACCAAAGTCGCTTATCATTAATTCATACAAAGGAAAATACAACCTGGCTCTGACGCTAAATCTTCCTTCGGCAGGTCGTCAGTGGAATACATCTCGGTAAAGCTCATCGGGGATGGGACAAGCCTCTCTCTTCGATCGTCAATCTCCTTGCTACTGATTTGGCTCTATGAGGACAATTGCAACATTCTTTAGGCTATGAAGGCTCTTGGAGACTAACTTGCAAATGGAAATGGCAAGCTTATATAGATGGTGGAAGGGGAGTTGGGATCCCTACAATCATGGGATTGGCCCTATCCTCAAGGAAGCTTCCATGAGAGGTGGAAAACTACTTCCTCTACATGGAGAACCGGAGCCAAACATCCCAACTCAATTTAGAGTCCAGTTCAGGAGTTTGTTGGAGTCAATATTCCACCATTTATTTTTTTAAAACACTCCTTATTAAGCCTGGAGTGGGTACAACACTGAGACAGTGCACCAGTTAGCGCGCCCTCTTTGGAGGATTTCCCCCATTGGCGCAGGTATGACAATGACGAGTCGCGCCAAGGATAAAAAGGCTATTTTTAGGGTTTTTCACAAGGATTTGTCTTCAGGGGAATGAAATTCCATGTTAGGGGAATGCCATGAAAGTGTTTTGAGATCATGTCACTGCTCACAGGTCACAGAATAAGCCCTCTAATGTGTGGGACGGGGAATTGCAGGGATGGTGACAAATTTTTTTGTAACAGATGCCCCCTAAAGCATGAGGCCCAAAAGAGAGAGAGGGGTGAAATGCTTTACGAGAACATGTCCAACTGAAAACACTACCGTCGGAAAACCTACGTAGAGAAGTACAACTGATATCTCAAATACATGATATATGTGGTATGGGTGCATCCATCCATAACAAAATATACAAGAATCCAGATCCAAGGCATGGACGCAACCATCCAGTAAGGATAGATAAATAGACTCAGGTATGGTCGCAGCCATCCAATCATTGAGTCATGTAACCAATCAGAATAATCCACAAAATCACAGCCTGGATTCTAACAGAAAAAATACAGGGTCTTGCACTCCATCTCGACCCAAACAAAGTACAAGTTCAAGCATGTGAATAAGTGAGCTGAAGTCGAACATGCAAGAACATCACTTGATTACCAACCAATGATGAAAGTTGTTAATAGACGCGAGAGGTACCACCAATAATGACAATGGTCCTCAAGGTACTATAGGTACAATCTATGGCATGTGAATCAGTGAGTTGGCTTCCAACACCCATATAATCACTCGATCGGAGGCCAATGATGAAAACCTCACATCAAATGCGAAGAACCTATCATTGAGGCATGCAGGCTCCAAGGTACCAGAAGGGAGTCTCTAGATCAACTTCTTGGATAATGGGCTGAAGTCGACAGGAAGTGACCTTGATCGAAGGTGGGCCATAGTGTTTCCCACATCATCGACGCGAGACAGAGGAACATAATGTCTTTGTGAATCAGGATCCGATGAGAATTAGAGGAGGGTTGAAACTGCAGAGGTCAACTTCTCTTGAACATATCGGCGGCACGACAGTGGATTTGGCAGTATTTGACGTCAAAAGATCATAGGTCATGATGACGAGGCAAAGAACAGATGAGAGGTCAAAAGGGATCACCCAAACCCACGAAGGCAAGTGGAAAATGAGATGAGATGTCCCCAACCTGACACGAATGCAGACAAGTGTCATGTTCAAGAGCGACATACTACCAACACGACGATGATACTGGTTCCATTTTCCCCCACCATTTGTGGCGAGTACCTATTTATAGATGAAGGTGCGTCTGTTAGTGTTCTATCCTCAACTACTTGGCAAGCGTTTGGTTCACCACTGCTTGTGCCTGTTACGTAGAATTTGTTGGCATTTAACAGAAGAACTAGTCAACCGTTAGGGATCCTTCCAAGGTTACCTATTACTTTGGGAGGTAAAACTGTCCATATGGACGTGATGGTTGTTCCAGGCCCTTTGGATTTCAATCTGCTCTTGGGGCGCGATTACACCTATGCCATGGGAGCGCTTGTCTCCTCCCTTTTCCATGTGGTCTATTTTCCACATGAAGGACGGATCATGACCATTGATAAACTTTCATTCTTTGGCCCTGATGTGGCAGCTAGCCTGCCATCATCCCTTCCTGGTTTTTATCTGCCCGTTGTATTTGCCCCACCGCAGGTCAACTATGTGGCTACCTACCTCGTGCCTGTACCTAGTGATAGTGCCATTGTGTATCAGGTGCTGGGGGCATTGGTTCCTGACTTCCAGGATGTTTTCCTTCCATCGAGAGTGGAAATATTGGAAGCGCTCTTGGAAGGAAAACATCCTGGAAGTCAGGACCCAATGCCCCTAGCACCTGATGCACAATGGCACTATCACTGGGTACAGGCACGGGGTAGGTAGCCACATAGTTGACCTACGGTGGGGAAGATACAATGGGCAGATAAAAACCAGGAAGGGATGATGGCGGGCTAGCTGCCAAATTAGGGCCAAAGAACGAAAGTTGATCAATGGTCACGATCCGTCCTTCATGTGGAAAACAAACCACATGGAAAAGGGAGGAGACAAGCACTCCCATGGCATAGGTGTAATCGTGCCCCAAGAGCATATTGAAATCCAAAGGGCCTGGAACAACCATCACGTCCATATGGACATTTTTTCCTCCCAAAGTAATAGGTAACCTTGGAAGGATCCCTAACTGTTGACTAGTTCTTCTGTTAAATGCCAACAGATTCTGCGTAACAGGCACAAGCGGTGGTGAACCAAACGCTTGCCAAGTAGTTGAGGATAGAACACTAACAGACGTGCCTTCATCTATAACAGTGCTAGGTATGGCCAGACTAGAGGTTTGTACCATTATCTCAAAAGGCACATAAGACGGAAGGTGGTATCCTGCAAATCGACTCCAGTCAAAGGAAGCGACCAAACTACTCGGAGGGGCTACCATCAAACCGAGATGGTCTTCCCCTAGTGTTATGGAAGAAGGAGCATCCTCCACGACCTCCATCTCGAAGGTGGGAGGGATATCCTCCGGGACATCCATCATGGGAGGCAGAG
Source organism: Pinus albicaulis (assembly GCA_034641835.2). Lineage (NCBI taxonomy): Eukaryota > Viridiplantae > Streptophyta > Pinopsida > Pinales > Pinaceae > Pinus > Pinus albicaulis. Next base: position 433,261,278 of record CM076577.1, on the reverse strand, counting down.
GAGCAACTTCTTGAGATATAGGGACAGGAGAATCTTTCTCCAAGTCCGAAGAATCTGAAGAAACCAGCAGAACATGAGGGGTGTGAGGTCCACTCTCAATGGAAAAGACCTGGTGCACTATAGACAGGGTCAGTTCAACTGATCCCACGACCAATGGTTGGTCTGGGATGGATTCCTGAATTTGAATTTCCAAGTGAGCGAGATTGACCAAGGATGATTCTTGACCAATCGTAGGATCATCTGGTGTAGGACTCAAAGAAAGCCGATTATAACCAGCTGGAAGGCATGGTGTAGAACCGGTTAAGTTTTCCAAAACTCTCTTGGCTTCATCCATATACGGAAAAAGGTGAATGGCATGGTTCCCTTCACACAAATTACAGGGATTGGTGAGCTTACCCTGCTTCTTAGGAGCCTTACCAGCACCAGTTGAAGATGTGCCCCCAACCTGACTCCCGGAAGCCAAAGGCAATGGTGGACGATCGTTGGACCATACTTCAAGTACCTTGGTAATGCCAGGGAAATCTCAAAGAAGATGATCTCCTGTGAACAACATGCAAGGGAACTTGACTTTCCACGGAGGGTTGGAAGGTTTATCAAGAGGAGATGTTTTAGAAGCTGCAGCTTTAGCCTCTCTCTTATCAGACTTCTTCTTCTTCTTCTTAGCTACCTAGTTACTCGAATCCAGATTTTCACCAGGCGAAGTAGAAGAGGAGGACACAGAAACAGGCGAAGAAGGGGAGAGGTACACCTTGGAATCAACATGATGTTGTTCAGGCAGAGGAACTGATTGAACAGTAGCCGAGAAATTCGGGACCACAGAGGCTGAAAACAACCAATCAGGCAACCCAACAGTTAACCCAGGAAGGGATAACGTTGCCATATAAGGAGCACCAACATTTCCAAAAGGAGGAAAAGGACCTGGATTCCCATCGGAGGGGATTCCTTGGTTGGTGAACTCCGGAAAATTTTCCATTAGAAACAACTCAACACAACACCCTAAGGAAACTAACTTTAATTAGGAATATTTCGTGGGCAGTTAATTTTTATGACATTGAAACAAAACTCTATTGTTTCATATTTTAAGAGTCGAGAAACGAGTAAAGGGTGACTCTATCACTTTCAGTTTTGAAACAAGCATGAAAGGACAAGCGCTTGATGATCCTTTCAACTTTAAAGAGTCAGAAAAGATAAAAATGACTACTCTAGTAATCTAGGCAAAGGGTGTACCAAATAACCGTGAACTGCAATATACACCTTGGTTTCAAAATGAAAGAGAAATCAACCAAGGACTTAACGTACGTGCAGGCAATCTCCCCGAATGCTGTGTCTGGTGTATCACGGGTATAGGGCAGCAGACTCGGCTTCCTATGGATAAAGGATAGCAACCTAGTGGGGTATCCCTTTATATACGCAACGGTACGGGGAGCACAAGTCCATACTAGCGCTGTCTAAAGCCAAGAGGCGAACGATAGCTACTAGGTTTAACGACGCCGGAACACGTCACTAGCCTAGACCTCTAAATATTTCGTTAATGTTTCAATGCTGCCTTAGTGTAAACTGAATAAATTTTAATGTTTATCTTCAATTATGTTTCAATTTCAAGGCCCTACCATATGTCATCTGACAATCTCCTATATGCAGCTATATGAGAAAAGAAAACTTTTCAATTCGATGAATGCTATCTAGTTAAGGGAAGAGCTTTAAACAATGATGCGACATAAAACAACATTGCAAACGAAATATTTTCCAAATTAGATGACTTTCACTATCCAAAAGTAATTTCAAACATTCAATGATGCGAATAATGCAATGTAATCGATGCAAAATCCTCTTTTTCGAAAAGTATGCAATTGTAATCTATGCACAATTTCCTTTTCCTTTTCAAATTATAAGAATGCACTCAATGCATTTTTTGATGAAATGAGAATCTACTTAATGCATGATTTTAATAAAAGAGAATGCAATCAAAGCGATTTCTAGTTTTCAATCATTAAACAATGTGATCTAAGTTCAATGATGAATCTCAAAAAATACTTTTCAATGCAATGTGATCTAATGCATTTTAACGAAAAGAAAACTATGAGACGAAAACTAAAAGAATGCAAATCTCCTTAATGAAGGATGAATGCAAAAGATATGTAAACAAACACTAAAAATGCAATCGCTGTTTCAAACACTTTGTCACGAAATTCCTCAAAAGGTGACAAAACACAAAGAGGACTTCCAAAGCATGAGATCAAAACAAGGCATTCATTGCCTTTTACATCAAACAATCATGGAGAGAAGACATTTCAAAGAATGAGCAATGTAATCTATGCTCATACAGTGAAAAGACCAGAAGGGAAAGACCCACTGGTGAAGGATTTAGGGAAAAAATCTCAATTTTCACACACCGTGAAATTGGCACGACTTTGGTAGGTGAAACTAGTGCCAACTGGCGCGAATTGCTCACTGGCAACTAGCGCCAATGACCAATTGGCGCGGGTCACTAACTGACAACAAGCGCCAACGCCTGAAAATGAAAAAACAAAGAATTTCTCCCAACCAAGACCAGAATCACCACTTCAAGCAGAATCTCCAAGACTCAAATGAACCATGTAATCTAGGCTCAAAGTGAGACAAAGCGGAATTCGAATGAAGAAGAATCCAATCACTCAAATAACGCAATAAAACAATAGACAACCACCAGATGAATGCAAAGAAGCAATCACAAAGTTGACTGAACAGATAGAACCAAAAACTCCCACAGGAGGCTCGACACACAATAGCACCCAGATGCCCTAGGGCTAGAATGTAAAATCAATAGAAACGGGCAAACAACTAAAGGATGAAGGTCACAGTCCTGAACACTCAAGCAGTCATAAAAATGAAACCAAACACACAGGTCAAGCTTAGAAAGCTCAAAATAGAGTAAACCCTAGCACCTTACAGGATTGGCGTGACTATAAGGATAAATCTAGCGCCAGAACAGGATTGGCATGGGTAATACACTGGAAACATGCGCCAATGGGGGTGACTATCAGGCTAATAAGCGTGCCAGTCGAGTTTACTATGGAAAAATAAAAAAGAGAAATCCAAGGAGCATACTAGTGATGGTAAAGCTTAACAAAATTCAAACACATAGAAAGAGCCAGCCAAAAGAGCTAATCAAGCAGGCAAAGTCAAGAATCAACCGAAAAGACAAGACAATACTCCAAATCAACGATCCCAAGTGGAGTCACCAATTTTTTGTAAAGGTAAATCCCCTCTGTGAATAGAGGCGATCTCTACTAGCCATGATCGAGTCTAACAACAATCGTATCACGCTAAGGTGCAAGTTCCTAATTGCAATAAACCAAATGGCGAAGAAGGCTTACCTTGAATCCAACGTTGTTATTTGTAGAGAATATGGCGCTCTCGTCTCCTTGCTCCAGTAGATCACAATCCTCTTGCTTGCCGCGATCGAACACCTGCACACACAACAAACACGACAAACACAAGCGTAAAATCCAATATATGCAATTATGTATCAGTCAGAGAGGACACAACTCATGATCATAATGAAAAATACGAGTGGAACCATAACCAAAGTTGCTTATCATTAATTCATACAAAGGAAAATACAACCTAGCTCTGACGCTGAATCTTCCTTCGGCAAGTCGTCAGTGGAATACGTCTCAGTAAATCTCGTCGGGGATGGGACAAGCCTCTCTCTTCGATCGTCAATCTCCTTGATACTAATTTGGCTCTATGAGGACTATTGCAGCATTCTTTAGACTATGAAGGCTCTTGGAGACTAAATTGCAAAGGGAAATGGCAAGCTTATATAGATGGTGGAAGGGGAGTTGGGATCCCTACAATCATGGGATTGGCACTATCCTCAAGGAATCTTCCATGAGAGGTGGAAAACAACTTCCTCTACATGGAGAACCAGAGCCAAACATCCCAACTCAATTTAGAGTCCAGTTCAGGAGTTTGTTGGAGTCAATCTTCTGCCATTTATTTTTTTTAAACACTCCTTATTAAGCCTGGCACGGGTACAACACTGAGACAATGCGCTAGTTGGCGCGCCCTCTTTTTAGGATTTCCCCCATTGGCGCGGGTATGACACTGACGAGTTGCGCCAAGGATAGAAAGGCTATTTTTAGGGTTTTTCACAAGGATTTGTCTTCAGGGGAATGAAATTCCATGTTTAGGGGAATGCCATAAAAGTGTTTTCAGATCATGTCACTACTCACAGGTCACGGAATAAGCCCTCCAATGTGCGGGATGGGGAATTACAGGGACGGTGACAAATTGCTGTGTAACACTCTGCTTGCAATCCATCCCACCAAAGTGCTGCATGTCCCTTCAACCTTGTTACTGCAAATTTGACTCTTTTGTCTTCACCCATCTCTTCATAATCAAAAAATTTATTCATCTCATTAATCCAGTCTATCAATTCTTCTGGATTCAATCCTCCTTCAAAGCCTGACACTTCAAGTCTAGGCTTGGATGTAGACCCTAGAACTGATTTAAGGAGTCTCATCTCAGGAGTAATCTCAAAATTCTCTCCTACCTCTTCTTTAGTTTCAAGTACACTAACATCCTTAGGATCTCTTGCGTGTCCTAATTCCTTTGCTTCCAATCTGGCTCGGAACTGCTGCATGGTTTCCAATACTTCTTCATTGGAAGCTGGCCTGCCTCTTCTTCTATCAGCAGCACCTCCGGCAACTTAGAAAACCATGCTAGAATTCTTCTTCTGGCTTTTGGAAGTCAGCTCAGTCTCTGCAAAAAAATGTCTCGAAATCTACTCTGATACCACAAATGATAGCAAAATTGGGTGCAAGTGCTAAGGAGAGCTGTTCACTCTTCTCTCAGTAAATTATTTCACCAAGGGAGTCTACTTCAAAGTCTTGCTTCCATTTCATTTATCAAATTCGTGGAATTTGATTAATGAAATACCATAGTCCAATATTATATTACACACAAATAATATGATCTTTGGCTTTTTTAATAAGGTGCTCATAACTATATCTCACTTTTTAAGAGCACTTTAACTATTGCTTGAAACCCTTTTGGAATATTGCACTAAAGGAAAATGAACCGACGTTCATACATTTTTGAAACGTTATCTAAGTCTTAAACTTAAGATAATAAAATGCATTTAACTTCCGACATAAGCACTTAATCAACATCACTAACTCTCCTGGGCCCACGAACCCAATATTCAATTCTCGTGTGTTAAATAAACATTTAATATTGCTGAAACCGTTGGGCCATACCTTTGAGTTAACTCCCGTGCAACTTTCTGTTGCGAAAACCCTTGGATCTTCTTCCCTCAAGATCGGACGAGAATCACACTTTTTTGAGAACAGAACTTTAACTCGAAAAAAAAATACGAAATGGGTGGTATTGGGTCGGTGACATGGAAAAATTTAACTGGATCGCATTTTATTTTGTGAAACCACCCCCGGACTCAAAAGCGGTGCGAAACCAATGGTATGGTTTTTCAAAACCACCCTCACTTCCACTTAATTTGTAGCTCCGCCTTCAACAAAGAGAACCTTTCTTCGTTAAATCTCCCTTAACCGTGGTCTCCGATGGCTTCACTGCATTCTCCATAACATCGTCAATTCCTTGCTTGGTACCCTTAACACCAGAATCGGTATTGATTCTTACAATTCAAATCCCCACAACTCTTATATCGACTCTTATCAATATCAGAATTGATATCTAATATGAATAGAAATTTTTCATGCAAATAAGTGCGTATTTAACTTATACAGAGAGTACATGAAATAATATGCATTTGGTAAACATAGACATTCATCCGCTCAATTTACACACTGAGGACATGGTTTCAATACATCCAGAGAGTAGATAGGAGATTTTCACACAGAAACTGAATTCTTCAAAAATTATGCTCAGAAATCCCAAAGATGAAGGAATGAATCCTTTGGGAAATTTCCAATAACACACAGATATCAACAAGTCCACAATTTTATTAAAAACAGAGAGAAAATCTTCTCGACTCAGTCTTCTACTGCAAAATTCCCCCCTTACTCTGTATCAGGGGTTACATTTTATAATATTTTACATGACTCTTCAGCTCCTTCTTGAGGACCGGTTTATTATTAACATAAAAGCCTAATTACATAATATTACTATAACTCTATCAACAGAAACTAAATAGGCTTACATGAATCAACTCTTCAGCTTCCTCACTTATTAGACTAATCCTATCTACCCTAAGTGTAACTGACAGCTAAGGTATTGACACCTTTGCTGGAACATTTCCTTGAACATTCTCGAGCCCTTCTAGCCACAACATGTGGAAAATTTTCTCACATTGCTGACTAGACTCAAATGCCCCTGCATCAAATTTTAAAGGTCGAAAACTCAGCAAAGAAGTTTTCCTTGACCCTAGTGCCAGGGGGTGCTGATAGTTGATTGAGGCGAAACTGGAGCAGCCAGAGGCCATTTTTGATGAACCAAAACTCTATATTGACTATTTCAGTCATTTTGGAACCAATGGAAGTGGTTTAAGAACATTTTGAGAACTTCTTGAGCTTTAAAATCTGATGTGAAGTTTTGGGCAGCCTTGGGAAAACCATGGAGGATAGCCTATTTGGGGAATGCAGTGCTCAATTTGACAAATTTATCAGTTGATATTTGGTGGCTGATGTGTATTGGATACATAAATAGCAATTTCAATGACAAAAACAGAATTATGAGGGATTTTTTTTCCTTTTAGAAGCTCATCGTAGCTTAGTGCACCGACAGAAGGAATCGTGTCAACAAGAGCCTAAAAATATTTACAAAGTTCAGACAGCCAATTGAGAGATATTTATGGTATTTTCAGTCCTTTGGATCATTGTTGTATTCATTGGAATTAAGTATTTACTTTGTAAAAAAAACTTACCATAATCCCAAAGAGTTGAGTCATGATGACAAAGCTCAAAGGAGACGTAGCCCATGAGATTTCGGGTGAACTCCTAGATTAAAATTGCTGTTGTGTTTGAATGATTATTTTCTACATTATGTTGTTGTCATACATGTTAAAAAATGACAGCAAGAACAAATGACATTAAGACACATAAACAGTAAAAATTCATACACCACTTTCAAGTAAATAATTCCGCAAAATTGTCCAGAACAAGCTAGATCATTTTAAATTTAAACTGAGTGGTAATGATCCAGGTGGATATCAGTGGCCACCCACCTATTCCATTTGGACCCGCACCATCAATTCATGTAGTTTTTCACTTTCAACACAACTTAGTATTTTTAGCAGGTTTTCAGGTCCTGCACTCCCGAAGTCGTTTTGGGGCCTTAATGATCCAGGTGGACATTGGTTTCCACCCACCTATTCCATTTGAACCCCCACCATCAGTTCTTTCAGTTTTTAAGTTGCGCCAGAACTTACTATGTTTAGCAGTTTTTTGGGTCCTGAACTTCCGAAGTTGTTTTGAGGCCCTAAATGACGTTTTTTGGGAAAATCGAGAGCAACATAAGGCCATAGATTGATTTTTATCACACCGAAAGTTATACTCCTCGAGTAGATATTTCTAATGAGGTATGATATGCATCAAACGAATATCGTATGTTGAAGTTACGTCCCCGGGAAGTTGAAACACCAATTTACTCAAACGGGGCCCATAGTTTTGGCGCTTCATCTCCTAGGGTTAGGTTTTTGGACGTTTAGAGCTCTCCATTGTTTCTCAATAATAAATAGGCCCTCAAGCCTCATTGTAACATAGTTCAAGGGCTGGTAGCTGACACATCTCTTCTCAGAGATAAGTGTTACCAGTGCCCTAGCTCGCTTGTTCCCACCATTTCAGTTTTGTAACACAGTGGAGAGGCCTGTAGCTGTCACATATCTTCTCAGGGATATGCTACCAGTGCCCTCACCTTCTCATTTACATCATGTCTCATTGTAACACAGTTCAGAGGCTTGTAGTCTCCACATCTCTTCTTAGAGATACGCCTACCAACACCCTAGCTGTTTATTTCAGTCATTTCTTTTATTAATAAAATGAAGCATTATTTCCGCTACATCTATGTATATATGGCTATATGTGTATTCTGTTACGTTCCTGCATAAAATCTGGATCAGTAGTATCAGAGCGGTCTGCTCTTTCTTTATTTTTCTTTTCATGTCCCCAACGCGGTCAAGGTATAAGAAGTTAGGGCTTGATCTGGTTGAACCCTTGCAAGATCAGCCTCACAAACCCTGACGACCTCCCATGGCGAAAGAAAAGAAAGACGAGGGAGCAGGAGATCCTATTAAAATATTTCTCAAGGAGACCCTTGAGAAACAAAGGAATGTGATGATGGATAACTTTGCTTAGATCCTTCAACGACTTCCCACCTACGGCGCATCTGCATCCAACAACCACTCTGGAGGTGCCACTCCCTTCAAGGTACAGATAAGCTTTAAAATTCCTGTATTTGAAGGAAAAATAGATTCAGACGTCGTAGATAGATGGTTGAATTTGCTGGAAGGGTATTTCTCGGTCCATGATTTCTCTGACCGAGAAAAGATTATTTTTTCACTCCTCAAAGCCGCCCCCCATGTCAAAGACTAGTGGGAAACCTACTGTGAGCAAGAGGATGAAGGGGAACCCTCTCTATTCTCATCCACACCCACTTGGAATTTGAAACGAGACAACATCAAGGAAAAATATTACCTTTTTGGGAGTTATGAGGACAAATACATCCAATGGACCATGCTACGGCAACAAAGGGATCAAGATTTGCACGAACTGACGAATCTGTTCCATACCCTGCGCACAAATTTGGGTATTAAATATTCAGAGATACATTTGGTGCTCAAGTACCACAGCTATCTGCACAAACACATTCAGGAGGAAATGGAGTTCCTCGACATTACATCACTTGGCATGGCATATTGCTATGCCGCCAAGATCGAGCAGAAATTTAAGTAGAGGAAGCGAGACTTTAGATCTGCGAATCTGAAAGGTGCCCCCGTACCAAAGAAAAAGGGGAAAGGCCAAAGCGGTGTGACTCTGAACAACACCAAAAATCCAAATAAGGACACAAGGAAGTGGTGTGAATTTCATAACAACCCCACTCATAGCACAAACGAGTGTCAGGCCAAATAATCATTGGTGGCTGAACTAAAGGCACCCGAATCAGATGCATTTTCTGATCCTGAGTCAGAACCAAACAAAGGAAATGAAAAAGGGAAGTAGATCATTGATGTATATCCCAGTGCCATTACCACCACCACCAAGATTCAGAGGGACAATCTAGAGGAGGCAAAGCGCCTCTTCCATTCGCAGATGTGGGTGAAGGGTTCTTCGCTGCAATTTCTTGTCGATAGCAGAAGCCAAAAGAACCTCATTTCAGCAGAGCTCATGAAGGGGCTCATCCTACCGACCATATCACACCCATAGTTGTATGCCATTGGGTGGCTCCACCCAGGGATAGATCTCCGCATCCGCCAGTAATGTTGTCTTCTGTATAGTATCAAGCCATTCACAGATGAGGTATTGTGTGATGTTGCTCCTCTTGATGTAGCTGATGTATTATTGGGCCAACAATACTTGTGGAGGCGACATGATGTGTATGAGTCTAGGCCTCGTGCTGTTTTTATTACTTTGGGAAATAACTTGTATAGGATACCAGAGGTAATACCACCTCCTTCCATCTCTTTGACTAGTGCAAAACAACACAATAAGATTGTTTCCCAAATCAGGAAATTTATTTTCCTTACAACTCGCTCACAGGGAAAGAATAATATTGTGGCCACAACCTCGAAACAAGGCTCCCCTGCACAGTTACAGCATATGGACAAATTCATGGAGGAATATGAGGAAATTTTCTACTCACTCACATAGGTTCCTCTACACTGTCAGGACAAGAACTCCATTGATCTGACCCCCGACACACTACTGCCTGATGTTTCCATACCTCATGTGACTACATAGACAGAATCCACACATGTACTATCTGAGGCTGATAAAGAAACCAAATTTACTAATTGCATCCAGCATGTCCACCCGCAGGTCCATGACATCTTTGACAACAGAACGTGCCTCATATCATGGAGGATATCAACGCAATGGGGACCATTGCTTCTTAAGGAGGGAGGAATGATCCAGGTGGATATCATTGGCCACCCACCTATTCCATTTGGACCCGCACCATCAATTCATGTAGCTTTTTGATTTCAGTACAACTTATTATTTTTAGCAAGTTTTAGGGTCCTGCACTCCCGGAGCCATTTTGGGGCCTTAATGATCCAGGTGGACATAGGTGGCCCCCCACCTATTCCATTTGAACTGTATTATTCCTTTTTCAGGAATGTCAACAATCAGCAATCTATTCTAGAGATTTACTGAAGGGGCATTTACCAGATATGTCACCTTCTCAAGGAAGTGTGAGATCTGGAGGCTATTTGGCCCTTTTCAGACTCTGTCTATAGAGCTCATTGAAGAATCCCACTCAAAAGTGAGCTACAGCAATATGTAAACAAATGCATGAAGAGAAACTTGCTACAATCTCATAAAATGATAGAAGAACTCATAGCTATTGTATTAGCTCATAGTAGCAAAATGAGTGTACAATATCTTGAGGGAAAGAGCACTCAAGAGAGGGAATGATCAAACTCAAAGAACAAGTACATGAAATCATGAAATATATAGTTGCATAAACTGCCCTAGCTATGACTGCGCAATCTTATGGAGACACTGCTGCATACAAATATGAAATATGATGATATTGCAATATAGCTCAACAAATGAGGGGGATTGTGCTCTCAACCCCTAAAAATAATGATACAACAATGATACAACAATCCTTAAGAGGATTGGCTACACTATATGCCCAGAATGGGAAAATACCAAAATAGTGGAGTTGTTGGGTAGCTGCAACAACTCATAATCAAAATAGAAGGAGATGGTAGAATCTGCTCTACAATCTCAATCAATCTCCTCCAAAGTATTTCCGGAGTGCAAGGCTAATCCCGACACTGGAAATATCTCCCTCCAATGTGATGGTGCAAACCCCCACTATAGACTAACTCTAAAATAACGCAGTCTATGGAAGGGACTATGCTGATGAAGATGGGAGAAAGCTTGGCCTGCTGCCAAAATTTGCAAATGAGCTCAATAACACTCCTCAATCATATCTCCACTAAATGGAGACTCCTTTCTCTGCAAATCAAGTCCTGAAGTGATGTGGTGGAAGCCTCCACTGCAACCCCAACAACACAATGTCTTCTTGTTGCAAGAATAAAGTTGTGATGGAAGAGAATGTTTTGGCCTTGAGCCAAGATGTGGAGAAAGTTGAAGATAAATTCCTTAAGAGGCCTCTCATGAGGAGGAAGGAATCCTAAACAGGAATTCCCCCAGAAACTCTGCTAAACAGAAGGAGTATGCTCCTTGTCTCTCAAGACAACGAAATCAATAATCCATTCATGAGAAAAATGGTTGTCTTGCCCTCCTCTTATACAATTGTGAGCTCCCTCTCCATGGGCCCCACTTCATTAGGGTTTTCCTACTCAAGGAATCTTCCCTCCTTCTCTATTATGTTGTACCACAATATGCTTTCCACCTCATAGCCTGCGCAGTTTGAATTTGGTCAACTTAACCTAGCCACTTTGCAAAATAGCCCCCTTTCACACATGGAGGTGTGAATTCAAATAAAAAAATGATCCCTTCCCATAATATGAGGGATTTTATTGTGCTTTTCATTATTCATGGGTATCCTTGCCCATTTATTCTCCACCTATGTGAAATTAGCAAAAATTAATGTTCCAATTTTCTACATGAAAAATTTGGAACATTACATGAACCCCCACCATCATTTTTTTTAGTTTTTAAGTTGCGTCAGAACTTACTATTTTTAGCACTTTTTTGGGTCCTGAACTTCCAAAGCTATTTTGAGGCCCTAAACGACATTTTTTGGGAAAATTGGGAGCAACATGAGTCCATGGATTGATGTTTCTCACATCGAAAGTTGTACTCCTCGGGTAGATCTTTCTAACAAGGTATGATATGCATCAAACGAAGATCATATGTTGAAGTTACATCCCTGGGAAGTTGAAACACCAATTTACTCAAACGAGGCCCATATTTTTGGCGCTTCATCTCCTAGGGTTAGGTTTTTGGACGTTTAGAGTTCTCCATTATTTCTCAATAATAAATAAGCCCCCGAGCCTCATTGTAACACAGTTCAAGGGCTGGTAGCCGACACATATCTTCTCAAAGATAAGCGTTACGAGTGCCCTAACTCACTTGTTCCCACCATTTCAGTTCTATAACACAGTGGAGAGGCCTGTAGCCGTCACATATCTTCTCAGGGATATGCTACCAATGCCCTAACCCACTCATTTACATCATATCTCATTGTAACATAGTTTAGAGGCCCGTAGCCACCACATCTCTTCTTAGAGATATGCCTACCAGCGCCGTAGCTGTTTATTTCAGTCATTTCTTTTATTAATAAAATGAAAAATTATTTCCGCTAGATTTATGTATCTATGGCTATATGTGTATTCTGTTGCGTTCCTACATAAAATCCAGATCAGTGGTATCAAAGCAGTCTGCTCTTTCTTTGTTTTTCTTTGCATGTCCCCAACGTGGTCAGGGTATAAGGATTTAGGGCTCAATCTGGTTGAACCCTTGCAAGATCAGCCTTGCAAACCCCGACGACCTCCCATGGTGGAAGAAAATAAAGATGAGGGAGCAGGAGATCCTATTAAAATATTTCTCAAGGAGGTCCTCGAGAAACAAAGGAACGCGATGATGGATAACTTTTCTTAGATCATTCAATGGCTGCCCACCTATGGCGCATCTGCATCTAACAGCCACTCTGGAGGCGCCACTCCCTTCAAGGTACAGGTAAACCTTGACATTCTTGTATTTGAAGGCCAAATAGATGCAGACACCATAGACAAATGGTTGAATTTGCTGGAAGGGTATTTCTCGGTCCATGATTTCTCTGACCGAGAAAAGATTATTGTTTCACTCCCCAAAGCCAACCCCCATGTCAAAGACTGGTGGGAAACCTACTGTGAGAAAGAGGATGAAGGGGAACCCTCTCTGTTCTCAGCCACACCCACTTGGAATTTGTTTCGAGAAGGCATCAAGGAAAAATATTACCCTGTGGGTAGTTATGAGGACAAATACATCCAATGGACCATGATGCAACAACAAAGGGATCAAGATGTGCACGAACTGACGAATCTGTTCCATACCCTGTGCACAAAGTTGGGTATTAAAGAATCAGAGAGACACTTGGTGCTCAAGTACCGTGGATGTCTACAAAAACACATTTAGGATGAAATGGAGTTCCTCAACATTACATCGCTTGGCACGGCATATCGCTATGCCTCCAAGATCGAGCAGAAATTTAAGCAGAAGAAGCGAGACTTTGGATCTGTGAATCCGAAAGGTGCCCCCAAACTGAAGAACAAGGGGCAAGACTAAAGCGGTGTGACTTAGAACAACACCACAAATCCAAACAAGGACACAGGGAAGTGGTGTGAATTTCATAACAGCCCCACTCACAGCAAAAATGAGTGTCGGGCCAAATAGTCATTGGTGCTCGAACTAAAGGCACCCGAATTAGATGCATTTTCTGATGTTGAGTTAGAACCAGAAAAAGGCAATGACAAAGGGAAGAAAATCATTGATGCGGATCCAAGTGCCATTGTTGCCACCACCAAGATCTAGAGGGACAATCCAGAGGATCCAGAGGAGGGGGAGAGCATCTTCCATTCGCAGATGAGGGTGAAGGGTTCTCCGTTGCAATTTCTTGTCAATTGCGGAAGCCAAAAGAACCTCATTTCAGTAGAGGTCATGAAGCTGCTTGACCTACCGACCATAGCACACCCGCAACCGTATGCCATTGGGTGGCTCCACCCAGGGAGAGATCTCCGCATCCACCAGCAGAATGAGGTATTGTGTGATGTTGCTCCTCTTGATGTAGCTAATGTATTATTGGGCCAACCATACTTGTGGAGGTGACATGCTATGTATGAGTCTAGACCTCGTGCTGTTGTTATTACTTTGGGAAATAAATTGTACAGGATACCAAAGGTAATATTGCCTCCTGTCATCTCTTTGACTACTGCAAAAAAATGTAGTAAGATTGTTTCCCAAACCAGGAAATTTATTTTCCTTACAACTCGCTCACAGGGAAAGAAGAATATTGTGGCCACAACCTCAAAACAGGGATCCCCTACACAGTTGCAGAATATGGAAAAATTCATGGAGGAATACAAGGAAATTTTCTCCTCACTCATAGAGGTTCCTCTACACTATCAGGAAAAGCACTCCATTGATCTGACCCCCGATGCACCACTGCCTAATGTTGCCATACCTCATGTGACTACATAGACAGAATCCACACATGTACTATCTGAGGCTGATACAGAAACCAAATTTACTAATTGCATCCAGCATGTCCGTCCGAAGGTCCATGACATCTTCGACAACAGAACGTGCTTTACTAATTGCATCCAGCATGTCCTCCTACAGGTACATGACATCTTCAACAACAGAACATGCCTCATCTCATGGAGGATCTCAACGCAATGGGGACCATTGCTTCTTAAGGAGGGAGGAATGATCCAGGTGGATATTGGTGGCCACCCACCTATTCCATTTGGACCCGCGCCATCAATTCATGCATCTTTTCACTTTCACTCCCGGAGCTTTTTTGGGGCCTTAATGATCCAGGTGGACATTGGTGGCCACCCACCTATTCTATTTGAACCCCCACCATCAGTTCTTTTAGATTTTAAGTTCCGTCGAAACTTACTATTTTTAGCAGTTTTTCAGGTCTTGAACTTCTGGATTTTTTTGAGGCCCTAAACAATGTTTTTTGGGAAAATTGGGAGCAACATGGGTGCATGGACCGATGTTGCTCACACCGAAATTTGTACTCATCGGGTATATCTTTCTAACGAGATATGATATGCATCAAACAGAGATCGTATGCCGAAGTTATGTCCCTAGGAAGTTGAAACACCAATTTACCCAAACAAGGCCCATAGTTTTGGCACTTCATCTCTTAGGGTTAGGTTTTTGGACGTTTAGAGTTCTCCATTGTTTATCAATAATAAATAGGCCATCGAGCCTCATTGTAACACAGTTCAAAGGTCTGTAGCCGTCACATCTCTTCTCAAATATTTTCTACCAGCAACTTAGCTATTTTATTTCCATTATGTCTGTAAGCATATCTCTGTTATTTGATATTAATGAAATGAAGCATTATTTCCACTGCATCTCTGTGTTTATGTCTATTTCTATATTTTATTGCGTTCCTCTATAAATTCGGATCAGGCAGGTTCTTGAAATACATACAAGTTATCCATACCATTTTCAGATCAGGTTGGTATTAGAGCATAGTTTCTTGCTTGACAGAGCACTTGGTTGCTTGATTGACATAGCAGTTGCTTGCTTGTATAGCTTGAAAGGTATTTAAACAGTGTAAAAGATTGACAATTTTACGGTTTTAAAATTGATTATTGTTTGAGTTTGCTTGATATTTGGGGATAGATACTGATTAGCTAAGTCCCGGAGAGGACTAAAAAAGGAATAAAGGATAAGGCATCTTCCTTACCCCAAAGGAACTCAAAGTCACCCTTGGAACACAAACCCTATTGACGATTGTTTGTAAAGAAGCTCTTGGAGTTTGTTTGTTTGTTGTTTGGCTACTTGAATAAGAGTTGGTCTTTACATCCATTTGGTTAAAAAAGCTTTGAGAACTTTTTTTAAGTTCCTTTTGTTCATTTACATCATAATGAAAACTTCTACAAGTGAAGTTTCCTCCTTCACAAGATTCTTCGATGATGATATGAAGCATGACTTTATTATATTGAAGGACATGGTGCAGATTTTGTTTAAGGATAAACGAGAAAGCACTGAACTTCGTGAACAGTTGTTTTCCATGAAGGAAGAGAAGGAAGAAATTCTTCAAAGATTGCATGATATGGAGAGGCAGCTCCATCAAGCCCAAGAGGCTTTGACCAAGAAAATGCATGAGGAAGAGGTAATCCATTCTAACTTGTCTACAGTTTCCTCATTAGAAAGATGTGTTGATTCTTCCGAAAAACATACAAGGGGAATGGGTCCAAATTAATGATTAAAATGGGCTATGGGATTAGGTAAGCATGCACAAGGCATGGTTGAACCTATTCGTGTTGACGAACGACCCAAGAATCTTGGTCTTGGTCATGTGCAGTTTAATGGAAAAGACTCCAAAAACATGAAATCATGTGAGGCTAATTTAAAGAGAACCTTTATTCCAAGTTATAAGATGCAAATATGTCAAATTTGTTTCAAAGATGATTGCCATTGCTTTAAGCCTTTGATGCAGCAAGAATATGGTAAACATGCAGCTTCTGGTGAGCATGCAAGTTCATACAGTTTTCCAGACAAAAATGGTGATGTTAGTCTGCAAATGAAATCTGTAGCCTCTACTAGTTCATCTTCTCATGAAGACAAAAAGGACGAACATTCAAAGCAGCAAAAGAGGTATAAATCTTCTCATGATCAATTTGATTGTGTTTCTGAAAAGCATGAAAATTTTGCATGCTTAAATGGAAGAAAGATTTTTTGTACATATTGTGGTCGATTTAACCATCATGTTTTGAGATGCTAGATGAGGAAGAAAGCATACAGGAAGCAGATGAGGCAAAGACTACTTTCAAAGAAGGTTCATAATTTTTGAAATTTTTTCCAAAAGAGGGGACATGTTGTCTCCCATTGTTGGACTTTGCATCCAACTAGTCGTCCAAAGCACATGCAGAAAGAGGACAAAAAGATTGGTGCAAGGGATTCCCTTATCGATGTGAAAATGGAAGATTCACATTAAGAAGTGTTACATCAGCGAAAGTTGCCATGGAGGTGGCTTGGAAAGAAGTGGATGGACTTCTTAACACAGTAAGAAATACTCCTTTGTACATATGCACATTTCGGTCATATGCATGTATTTTTGTTGAAAATTTTGATGCAAGACTGCATATAAATGTGGTTTAGTTGAAGGAATTTCTTTGTTGTTGCAAAATTTCACTGTGGAGGTGTAAAAGATGAGTATGATACTCACTTGTATTGCAGAAATATCTTTTAGTTCAGCTCTTTAGTCACTCACATGTTTTTGGGATTATGTACTTGTTGGTACTTGAAAGGAAGAGTTGAAGGTGTACATGTGCATGGAAGTTGTATGTGTAAATAGCAAACTGTAAATAGGTTCATTGTACATTGATACATGCACATGTGGTTTTCAAGATGTATCATGTTGTTTATTGACTTGTGTCGATTGTGTCACACATGTTTGTCGACTTATGTTGATTGTGTTGCACACTTTTTACATTGATTTTGTGTCAATTATATAGCACATTTTATGACGACTTGTTGTTGATGTCGCGAGCCACCTTGGATCATTGATCAAGGAAGCAATGTTCAGTTTACTTCTGCAAATCTCACTAGAAATGTTTTGAGTGAGTGCAAGAAAGATAGTTCTTGACAGGAGGACAAGTGCATCGAGGAAGGGAAGTGTGGATTTCTTTCTAGTTGTGGTTCACATTCACTAACCATACAAGGCAAGTATTGGGAGGCTGAAGAGAAGAGGGTGCAGTACTCTCATTTTTTGTAAAGATCAGTTTTAGTAGTCCAAGAGAGCTTTTGGGTTCCAAAAGCTTCTGATTTGGAAGGTGTGATCAGAACTGGATCAAGGACTTAAGGATTAGCTCAAAATTAAAAGTTATAGGATTGGGTTGAAACCATGATGGTTGCATAGGTCTTGTCTTCCTGATTCCGGCACCATAAATGGTTCAAAAAATGGACACCGTATGAAGAATTTATTGCACTTTGAATGTCGAGTGGGTCCGGCGGAGCACGGAGGGGCTAGCCCTCCTCCCATGGAACCTCATCAAATGACCAGTGTGGGAGCTTAATGTTAAGAGCGCTTAAGGAGCCTAATATTAGGTTTAATATTTAATTAATCTTCAGTTAAATGGATTTTAATATGGAGGATATTCTGGAGGCGCTCCCAAATTTAGGCTGACTTCCACTTTTAGTGGAGTTAACTGGCAATTGCCCCACATTTAGTGGAGGAAATTGGGGAAAAGTTGTTTTGGTCATAAATATCTCATTATGGAACCACATTGGACGATATTTTCGTTAATTTTGGGTCTCTTCAACCTCCTAAACACTTTTGGATAGGTTTCAGGTCGAATGGAGGTGAGCTTCAATAGCTTTTGCTTCAGGGAAGATGAAGGAGCCATCAAGGCCACCATGAGACAAATTCAGTTTGAGGCCTAACCAGGAGAATTAGAGTCCTTTTCCAGAGTTACAATAGTCTAAATTGGATAATTAAGATTTTTTGAATATGACGAAATGGTTTTCAGAGCCTGTAGATAACATTTGAAGGCTGAAAAGCTTCAGTAAAGTTCCAGAGGCAATTATTGCCAGCTTTTTCCAGCAGCAGTGCAGGGCTTAAAAAGAGCTTTTTGAGACCATTTTCAGTGAACCAATGGTCATTATTGGCTTAAAACATCATTTTGAATATATTTATAGAGATTATAGCAAAATTTCAAGACTTTTAGAGGTCGAAAACTCAGTAGAGAAGTTTTCCTTGACCCTAGTGCCAAGGGGTGTCGATAGGTGATTAAGGAAAAACCGAAGCAGCCGGAGGCCATTTTTGATGAACCAAAACTCTATATTGAATATTCAAGTAATTTTGGAACCAATGGAAGTGGTTTTAGAACATTTTGAGAACTTCTATAGCTTGAAAAGCAGATGTGAAGTTCTGGGCAGCCCTAGGCAAATCGTGGAGGATAGCCTATTTGGGGAATGCAGTACTCAATTTGAGCAATTTTTCAGTTGGTATTTGATGGTTGATGTGTATTGGATACAAAAGTATTGTTTTCAGTGACATAAACATAATTTTGAGGGAGTTTGTGCCTTTTAGAAGCTCAGAGTAGCTTAGTGCACTAACAGATGGAATCGTATCAACAAGAGCCTAAAGCTGTTTACAAATTTTAGACAGCCAATTGAGGGATATTTATGGTATTTTCAATCCTTTGAATCATTTTTTTATTCATTGGAATTAATTATTTACTTTGTAAAAAAAACTTACCATAATCCCAAAGAGCTGAGTCATGATGACAAAGCTCAAAGGAGACATATCCCACGAGATTTCGGGTGAACTCCTAGATTAAAATTGTCATTTTTTTTGAATGATTATTTGTTGCATTATGTTTCTTCCATACATGTTAAAAAATGACAGAAAGAACAAATGAAGTTAAGACACATAAACAGTAAAAATTCATACACCACTTTCAAGTAAATAATTCCACAAAATTGTTAAGAACAAGCTAGATCATTTTTAATTTAAACTGAGTGGTAGGTTCTTGAAATACATACAAGTTATCCAGACCATTTTCAGATCACAATGCAACCATGTAAGCATTTTTTCTACTAGTTGAATTCTCCACAAGTTCTCGCTCATGAACAAGAAGGAAAAACTATTGAAAGGAAAATCCCATGAAAACTTGTCAACAAATTGAATCTTAATGAAATTGAAAAGCATGAGCCCACCAAATAACCTAAATAATGTTGCAAAAGGATATTCATAGGAATACATATTAATTTCGAGCCCATCTAATACATTATTTTTTTTCTCTAGGTAGTCTTCATACCTTGATTTTAAAATTTTCCCAACATTCCTACTTTCCGCCCTTGATGACTACAACAAGTTGACAAAAGGATCCTAAAAATCATGAATGACTAATTTTTCCTGATGATCAACAAAAAAACAAGAAAATTCTTCATTAATATCCTAATATGACTGCAGATTTTTGTATGATCTTTGTAATGAGACTCCTACTGAACAAGATAATGAAGTTGGCTGCCGAATCAAATCTTTATCATCTATGCTTTGAAGCTCATAACCAACTAATGGAGAAGGACTTTGATTACAGATATCATCTAAAATATCAACTATTGGATCATGGAGAACTTGAGAAGATTGATGCAACTAATCATACATTGGTTCCAATGAGACTAGATGATTTTCTATATGCTTATGATTTTTATTTAAGAGATATTATCAAAATTTCTATTCAAAAACTGAAATGAGTCAAAAATTAACAGTAAAGAATCATCTTACATCAATTCATAATATGTTTCAGGTTCTAAGATTTCATATTTTTTTTTGAAACTCAATGTAACTTAGTGGTTGGGATTCTGGAGCGAAATAAGTTTACATATCACAAGTGACCTCCTCAGCCAATTGATGAGGGTGCTCATTTAGACTACTGGAAACTCGCTTATTTTCTTGCTTATATTTTTTTCTTATTTTAAAAAATGAGGAGAAACACAAGGGTAAGGAGTCTTGATCAAGAAATTCATTTTGTTCTTCACGCTCAGTATCAAACCTGAAAGACTGTTGATTTCTAATCTTGTGAAATTTTTCTCTCAAAAATTGAAATGAAGCCAAACTCAAAGGCAAAGAGCTTTCACTTACTTTGAATTTGTTTGCATTCTCTTCATCGTTGTCATGATTGATATGTATAGGATTAGTGCTATATTTGAATTGTTTTAATTGAACTTCTCCCTCCCAAAAACATGTCGATGATTTCCTTGAAGAGTTGGCCTCAATTTCGACAACATAATCATCATCATATTGATCATACTTGGGTAAGCCATCAATATAAGTAATGTCATCAAACATAAACATTATATCAACAAATTGCTTCTTCTCGATTTGATCTACAAATCCATTTTCATGATTTTCCATAAATGAATACAAAAAAAAATGATTTTATGAACTATGGTAATTGGGATTAGTAGGAAAATGTTTAGGGCCAACAACCTCTTCTTCTACAATAAGTGGGACATAGTGTTTTTGAACATAAAATTCATCTCTCATGGTGATATTTTGCATTACTTCTTCCATGGTACTTATCAAAATGTTGAGCTTTACTTCTGAAAATGTAAGGTATTCCTTTTTTATGTTCTCCATTTCTGATATCTTCAACTTTAACCTTTTGACTAAAAAATTAGCTTCCACATCTATTGCATTGTCCTGTATTTCTTTGAGTGTTGTATTGTTCATTTCTCTCAATTGAAATTCCATTTCTGGATCAAAGGCATTCAGGTTAAGAGAGATGAACCAGGAGGCAATTTTATATTAGCAGGGATTGAATGGTATACTTGGTTAAAAATAGCTGAAAATTGTTTCAATGTTTCTCCTGGCTGTCTTTTCAAATGATTATATTCTTCTAAAATCAAAAAAGGATTCCTCTTGATCACCCATCTATCAAGGAAGACTTTCACAAACTGATGGAAATAAAAAATTCTTCCAACTGGCAAGTTTTTGAACCATTCCTTGGCTTCGCCTTGCAAAGATAAAGCAAAGATCATGACACTAACATCATCTTCATCAACCTCAAAAAGATCAAAAAAAAAAATTAAAAACCCCGAATGTATCTCTTAGTAGTGATGTTACCATATTCTTCATCAAACCCTAGAAGATATTTGTAATAGTTTTCAATGAAATCATGGAGTATAGGAGGTAAGATGAGTGGCTTGTATCTATCTGGAATTTTCCAAGGTATAGGAGTATGTACAGAAGCTGTAAGATTAGTCTTGATCACTTAAGGCTAATCAAGCAGAAGATGATTATCATAATATTTAGAATAAGGCTCTTGACCGAGATCAAAGGCGTAAGGAGAATTTGAATCCACAATTTTAAGAGGGAAGGAGTAAAATACACATCTGTGATATTATCTCAAATACAGTATAATTTGAAAAAACTTCTTAACATCCACAGGAAAAGAAAAAAAATAATTCAGGACAAATAACATGATGTCTTGGATGAAAGTCCAAGTTGAATACCTGATATTCCCATGTTTTCATTTCATGTTGTTGTTGGGAAGGTTCATACTCCAGTGGAGTCTTAGATTTGATTTTGAAAAGAATTAGGAGTACGAATTAGGAGTCGCCAGGTGAATGACTTCAACCTTTATGTGTCTGGTCACTGTTCACCATCAGCAATCAGATCTTATCCTTTTCATTTTTTCGCGAGGAATATCTGTCACCTCTTTCCCCAACAGCAACGCCAAGATGTTAGCACTCCACTGAATCTCTGAAGGCTGAGAAGGAGACCGACAAAGGTGATAGACCACTTTAACCTAGTTGTTAGCCCTACTAGGTTTAGAGGGCTCTCTCAATGAGATCACAACCAAATTAACTGGATCATGAAATATATTGGGCTAGGTATGCATATTAGGGTTTGATTTGGATTTTTAAGGCTTGTGCTGGATCGTGAATTAGGTCTAGGAAAAACTAGGTCAAGGCTATGAAAATTAAATTTGTATAAATATAATGGGGCAAGGTAGGCACACACTTTAGCAATTTAAAGGTATTTGTGGAATATGCTATATTTATAGGGCTTAAAAACAAGCATGAAGTCACAAATTCGTATAAATCAAAATAAAATGAACATAAATATGAAAGCTTCTCCAAAATAGAGCATTGAATCAATGAATTATGCTTATCAAACTTAGAAATCAATCACATAAGTCATGTAAATGAATATGAAATGAAAAATACTTTCAAACATATGATAACATAAGAAGAAACACTTCTAAAACACATACCACATGAATCCCACCATAATAGCTGCAAATTTTGTCTATTTAGTTCCTGCCAAAATAAAAAAATACACTAGTTTACCAAGCTAAATTCAACAACATCCAACCCTTGGAAATGATTACAGTGGGCCTCATATGGGAAAATAAATCATAGGACATCTCATTGGGTCAAAAATCCTATTCAAGGCTCATCATAAATGCCTTTGATGAGTCCTCACCTAAAGGCTAGGATAGTTGAAACAATTTCCAAGATTTTAGACAAAGTTTAGGAGAGCTTATCTCCTCATTAATTACAAATTTCCTCCTATAGTGAGGCAAACACTAACTAAGAAGATTAAAATAAACTAAAATTATTACAAGACATTGAATTTATATCATTCAGTGCATGAAAATTTATCTAGATCATATGGGTTGCACCAGGAGCAAAAAGGTCGCACCAGAATACATCAAAACAGGAATTTAGCAGAAAGGTCGTGAAAAGGTCACACCAGTTCAGAGATTCTTTTGGCTAACATTTAGGAATCTAAATTTCGTTTTGAAAGCTGGGTCAAGTAGAACCACATGTCTACTTTCCAATGAGCCATAAAAATTCCAAAAAATTCCCACTAGAAGGCCTCCAAAACCTGAATTTTCCAAACTCACTTAGAAGGGTCATGCCAGTCTAGATTTAGTGGCAAAAGCATGAAAAAGGTGAGGTTTTCTGAGTTTTTCATCAAAATTAGAAGTTTTCACAGAAAAAAAACTTCATATTTAGCATTTAAATATCATTATATACCCATCCATGTAGATAAGAGCTCATTTGGATGCCCAAGAAAAAAGGTTCGCACTTGGGTGCAACCTCTCTGCGTGCCAATTTCTGAAATATTTCTAGGTTTTCAAGAAAAATAGGTCTCAAATATGAAGTCATATCTCTTTAAATATGATTTTTTTTGCAAAACTGAGAGAGGTTTGATTTATTTCGCATGTTATGGACAAAAACCTCCTCCAGGTTCCTAATATTCTTCTCTGATTGTCCACAATCATTTCTGCCAAATTGTGACTAAACCAGGAAATTGTAGATTCATAAAAATAGGCTGTGAATATGTGAATGGACCTCTCATTCTGTAATAATTGTGTAAAAAATAAGATATGTTTTTTTTCTTTGGCATATTAGGACAAAAACCTCCTCCAGTTTCCAAAACCTCGGCTCTAGTTGTTCACAATATTCCCTAAAAAAATATGTCTAAAATAGGATTTTTCTGGAAATTTTCACAAAAAGGGTCACAGAAGGGTCGCAAAAGGGTCACACCACTTTGAGAGGGATTTTGGAGGTATTACCAGAGGATTTTTGTATGAAATTAGTATGGTTGGAAATATTAGGATGTCTTCTACAAAATGGAGTCATTAAGCACTACAAACCCCTTCTCCAAACCACGGAAAATTTGATTTGAAGATAGGTTGTCTAGAAGTGTAGAAAATGACCTGGAGAAAATGTATTTTCAGAATTTCTCCAAAAAAATATCACCTGTGCATAAACAGAAGGAGGATTTTTTTATTTGGAATATGATTGACAAAAATCTCTTTCACTTTTGTAAAATTCATCTCCATTACTTCAGAAACTAATTTTGAAGCAAAATTGTCCCTGTGTGCACTGTGAACCCTAGCAAATGATCACAAAAATCTGAGAATGATGCCATGGGTTTGAGTTGACTCAAACCTAGAAACTTACCCTCTGTTGTTTTATTTTTTTTCCTCATTATCCATGGTGTTTTTTTGTATGATATAAACCCTAGCTTGATGGGAAGGAAGGAAACAGTGGAATCTAGGAAAACAGGGGAAAATGGGGCAGCAAGTTTAGGGAGGGAAATTGAGGGGATAGGAGTTAGGGAAAAATTAAAAAAAAACTTAGGGACGATAGGGTAGTGTTTTAGGAACATATTTCAAGTGGAATTCCTTGAAATTAATAATGGAAGGAGGGGAAAAATGCTAAAACACAATCCTAACCCAGAATCTCTACAAAAACACAGCGAGAATTAGGGTTTGAGTGAAAATGGGAGTAATGAGAGGTATGAATGATATGGAATGATTTGGTAAGACATAAAGATGATGTATGAAGTTTTTTATGTGATAAAACTAGGGATTTTCCTATTGAAAGAAACCAAAAATCTCAACAATCCAAAAACTAGTTTGAAAACCCTAAAAGAGGGAATCCACTCTTTGCTGAAGAAATTAACTTGAAGGGGATGTAATGAATGTTCACTTACTATTTTGGAAGCACCCGAACCTTTAAGAAATGATGAATTGACCCTTTTTTTTTCCTTCCTATTACAAAATTTTTACATTTATGGTTGCGAAATGAAAGACACCTAGACACTGATCTAGGTGAAAACATGGTGACTGACCTAAGACTCTAGATGATAATGGTGGACACGACTCATGAAATGATGATGACCATGAGTGAATGGATGGAACAACACTGACCTAGAAAACAAACAATGATAAAATTTTATTTGAAAACTTATTTGAAACTATAAAATTTGGCCTAGGACCCTATCAACTAATCTTGAAAGAGTACATTTGATCACTGGTGACAAGATGAACAAATTGACACTAAAATTGGCTACAACTGGGGATGATAAATTCTTGAAGATGTCAAGAACACCATAGACCAAGTACCCTTACCATTAGGCATGGAGTCAAAAGTTAAAAACCAAACTTAGTACTGAAAACTTGACATGGTAAACTGACTAACTTGAAACTGAACTGTAGACTAACTGCAAACTTTACTAGAAGATACTATTTAAAACAAATTTTGAGAATTCAGCTTATTCATCACACCTACTCTAACTGATCCATGGAGAACTTGAGAAGACTGTTGCAACTTATCATACATTGGTTCCAATGAGACTAGATGATTTTCTATAGGCTTATTATTCTTTATTTCATAGATATTATCAAAATATCTCTTCAGAAACTGAAATGAGTCAAAATTTAACGGTAAAGAATCATCCTGCATAAATTCACAATATGTTTGAGGTTCTAATATTTTATCTGTTTTTAGAAACTCAATGTAACATAGTGGTTGGGATTTTGGAGCGAAAGGATTTTGCATATCACAAGTGACCTCCTCAACCAATTGATGAGAAGGGTGCCCATTTATATTGCTGACAAATCGCTTATCATCTTACTTATAGTTTTCTCTTATTTTCGAAAATGAGGATAAACACAAGGGTAATGATTCCTAATCAAGAAATTCATTTTGTTCTTCACGCTCAATTTCAAAACTAAAATACTGCTGATTTATAATCCTGTGAAATTTTTCTCTCAGAAATTGAAATGAAGTGAAACTCAAAGGCAAAGAGCTTTCACTTACTTTGAAATTTTCCGCATTCTCTTAATCGCTATCATGATTGATATGTATAGGCTGAGTGCTATATTTGATTATTTTTAATTGAACTTCTCCCTCCCAAAAACATGTCAATGATTTCCTTGAAGAGTCGGTCTCAATTTCGACAACATAATCATCATCATAGTGATCATACTTGGGTAAGTCATCAATGTAAGTAATGTCATAAAACATACACATTATATCAACAGATTTCTTCTCTTCTATTTGATCTACAAATCCATTTTCATGATTTTCCATAAATTAATACAAAGAACAATCATTTCATGATCTATGGTAAGAGGGATTACTAGGAAAATGTTTAGGGCCAACAACCTCTTCTTTTGCAATAAGTGGGACATCATTTTTTTATACAAAAAATTCATCTCTCATGGTGATCTGTTGCATTAATTCTTCCATGGTACTTATCAAAATGTCGACCTTTATTTCTGAAGAGGTCAACTATTCCTTTTCTATGTTCTCCCTTTCTTCTGCCTTCAACTTTAACCTTTTGACTAGACAATTAGCTTCCACATCTATTGAATTGTCATGTATTTCTTGGAGCATTGTAGCATTCCTTTCTCTCAATTGAAATTCCATTTCTGGATTAAAGGCATTCAGGTAGTGTAAGATAGCTGAACCAGGAGGTAGATTTATATTAGCAGGGATTGAATGGTATACTTGATTAAATCTAGATGAAATTGTTACACTGTTTCTCCTGGCCATCTTTTCAAATGATTATATTCTTCTAAAATCAGAAAAGGATTCCTCTTGATCACCCATTTATCAAGGAAGACTTTCATAAATTGATGGAAATAAAAAATTCTTGCATTTGGCAAGTTTTTTAACCAACTTGGCTTTGACTTGAAAAGTTAGAGCAAAGATCTTGATACTAACATCATCTTCATCAACCTCAAAAAGATTGAGAAATTTTTCAAAACCCTGATTGTATTTCTCAACAATGATGTTGCCATATTCTCCATCAAACTTGGGAAGATATTTGTAATAGTTTTCAGGGAAATCTTGGAGTATAGGAGGTAATATGAGTGGCTTGTATCTATCTGGAATTTTATAAGGTATAGGAGTATGTACAGAAGTTTTAAGACTAGCCTTGATCAATTGAGGCTCATCAAGTAGAATATTATCATCATAAGATTCAAAAGAAGGCTCTTGACTGAGATCAAACACGTAAAGAGAATTTGGATCCAAAATTTTCAGAGAGAAGGAATAAGATATACATCTAGGATCTTTTCTCAAATATAGTATACTTTGAAAAAAATTCTTGACATTCACAAGAAAAGAGAAAAAATAATTCAGGATAACGAACATGATGTCTTGGATGAAATTCCAAGTTGAATACCTGATCTTCCCATGTTGTCTTTTCATGTTTCTGTTCGCAAGGTTCATCCTCCAGTGGAGTCCTAGATTTGATTTTGAAATGAATTTAGAGTCATTAGTTTAATTATTTCATGCTTTGTGTGACCGATCACTTTTCACCATCAACAATCTGATTTGATCCTTTTCATTCTTTCCCATGATATATCTATCACCTTGCTCTCTGGTAGCGATGCCAAGATGTTAGCACTCCACTGGATCTCTGAAGGCTGAGAAGGAGACCAACAAAGGTAACCACATACCACTTTGACCTAGTAGCTATCCCTACTAGGCTGAGAGGGCTATCTGAATGATATCACAACCAAATTAACTAGATCATGAAAGATATTAGGCTAGATATGCATATTAGGGTTTGATTTGGATTTTGAAGGTTTGTGTTGGATGGTGAAGTAGGTCTAGGAAAAACTAGGTCAAGGCTCTGAAAATCATATTTGCAGAAATGTAATGGGGCAAGGTAGGCACACACTTTAGCACTTTAAAGGTCTCTGGGAATATATTAGATTGATAAGTATTCAAAATGAGCATGAAAATCATGAATTCGTTTATATCAGAAGAAAATGAACATAAATGTGAAAGTTTCTTGTAATATTCCTAACTAACTTTTAGCTAATTGGAATATTAATTTTTGTTTTTCTTAATAAGATAGACGAATAAGAGGGTAGAGGACCCATAAATCCCTTTAGTAGGAAAAAACCACTTCTTAGTGTGAATTTGGGTCAGTGCATATGGATGGGGTCAAGATGAATAAACCAATTCTTAGTGTGAATGTGTGTCAGTGCATGTTGATGGGGTCAAGATCACCAAATCAGCAACACAGTCATGGAGGTAATGGAAATAATGGAGGACAACGCAGTCATAATGGAGATTAGTGGCCATGTGTGCAACATCATTATTGTGAGGGGCCAAGGGTGTGAGGGATCACAATAATAGAAGGAAGGAGAAGGCATCCATATAAGGCATTATGAATATTTATATTGTATTTTCGTTTGTGAATTTATGCACGCTTCATCTGTTTAGCTAAGTCTGTTGTGATGCTTAGCACACAGGTGTTTTCGAGCAGAAATCCCACCCTTATCCTTGGGGGACTTCGAGTGCCCACTCAGGAAAGGTAAATTCTGAGCAAAAATTCAACATCTGGCATCAGGCCATCATTCTCTCCCTCCATGCAGCAACAGTCACCTTCAGGAATTACGCATTCCAGCCGTAGGGTTTGAGAGGAGGAAGTAAGTTCCAAGCATCTCAGCTTGGAATCCAGTGTTGGGATCAGCCCTTCACTTGTGAGCATATTTCAGCATCTTGAGAGCAGTATTGTATCATCTATCAACAAGCTATAACATTTATCTCCTCTTTGGTAGTGGAGTCACTTCCAGTAGTTAAGCAGTCCAGTAGTTGCAACTTCAAAGGAGATAGAACTCAAGATTTACAACTCGAGATCCGGTGAGGGGATCAACCCTTCATATATTGAGTTGATTGGGAGATGTAGTAATCATTTTATCTTCATATTAGCCTTGTCACTGTAACTACCTAGTAAGATTGTGCAGTTCATCTAGTAGAAGTGCAATTTGCAACCCAAAAAGGGCCGAATTTTCAAAGTCAAAACCAGGCCAAACCATTTCTGAGTTTTTCGAGTAGAATCCGTCGTTGAAATCCTGGATTTTTCTGAGCATTCCAGAAGCCTCTCACACATGGTTCTTTTTCCTAGCAACAATATTTTCTAGCAGCACTACGTAGAGGAAGTCCTTCTAGCAGCATCAACAACACAACATTTCCAGTACTAGGATTTAGAGCTATTCTAGCCAATTCTTGTTGTCTTGATTGCATCTTCTTTAGAGCACTATGTGTTTTATCTTGCTGTTGATTATAATGATATGACTCAGCTGTTTCTTCACATGGTTATGATGTCTTAATATAATTTCCAGTTTCAACATATTTCTGGCATTTTTCAGACTTTAGTGATATATTCTTGTTTTGATTTATTTGGAATGTTGTAGATGTTCTATATTCCCGTCTTTTCCATTTTGGAATATTACAGTTGTATTAGAGCATAATATTGGCTCAACCTGTGGTGAATTTTATCTATCACATCTAAGGAGACCACATTCCAGAGGTAGCAAATAGAGGAAAGTCTCCAATGGAGGGAGAAGTTGATGAGAGAGAGTGTCCCAAACTCCTTCTCAAATATATGCAGGATCTCGCTAGAAAGATCAAAGAAATGAGAGTGGAAATACAAAGAGAAACCCCACAAGGGTTACAGTATGGAGAGATTTCAAGTACTCCACATTAGTGGTATGAGCAACCAACAGTGCAATAAGTCTCACAATGCCCTACTATGCCCACTTTCCTAGCAGTAGGAAATGGAGTTGGAGGACATCAGGAGCAAGAGACTCTTAGTGACTATCTTGAAAAGTATTGATCTCAGACTCAGGATTTCAGAGAGAATCTGACTTTCCCAACATTTTTCCATATCAAATACAACCAAAGACCCCACAACAACAATAGAGGAGGAGGGTAAATATAGGGTAAGCAACGTACCTCAGGTATATTCTTTCTGCTTACATTCAATGGTTCATCCAAGAGTATAGAAAAAGCTTGGGTCGAGAAGTTAGATACCTATTTCTAGCTACACCAAGTAGTGGAAGTGGAGTGTATCAAGATAGAAGCACTGCACCCTGAATGCAAAGCACATGACTGGTGGTTCTACAAATTGGGTCATGTAGGAGTGACTACGTATGCAGAGTTCACTCAAAGATTGGTGGAGAGGTTTGATAGAAGAAACTTTGAGGCACACTACATTGAGGCATTCTCCGATAGTGAAGGAGAAGAGGAAGTGTATGAGGAGCAGAAGGGAGATGCCAACGCTGGTGCATCAGGAGGAGATTATCTACTACCACCAATAGCATTAGGAGGATAATTTGCACCAGTTGGAGGAACTCTTTCATATTTACAAATTGTTCCCAAGAATCATTTGATCCAAGGCATGCATACATATCCACCCCAGATAGTCTCGGCACATTAGATGGATATTTTTGGGGACAAGCCACCAAGGCAACTGAATGAATAGGGGTTGGAGCACATGGTTGATTTGGAGCAGGGAACAATTACTTTGTAGAGGACCCTTGACAGGATTAAGGAGGAGATGATCAGTTATTTCTGGTCGACATTTTTGAGTTGCACCCAACACTTTTTGTTGGAGTGTGGTACTTCAGAGGAGGGAATAGGTGCAGTTCTGGTACATGGAGACCATCCCATAGCTTTTGAGAACCGGAAGCTACTGCCGCATGAGTTGTTGTATTCTTTATAAAAAAAATAGATGTTGGCCATTATGCATGCATTGGCCAAATTTCGGAAGTATTTGGTATGCAACAAATTTCAAGTGAATACTAAACACAACCATATCAAACATTTTCTTGAGCATGAGACGCTACAGGAGAGGAAGCAAAGGCAGATAAACATAATTCATGCCTATGAATTCGAGATTGAGTATGTCCAAGGAGAGGACAAGGTGGTAGCAGATGCATTATCATGGAGGCAAACAACGTTGTCCTTGATGAGAAGTGACGGAGTTGGGACAACCCAGCTTCTAGTAGAGTATTTCGAGGATTGCTTCACTTGTGAAGTGTTGGATAGAAATATGAGATGATAGGAGTTGTGTAGGGTTCATTATACGCATGTTGGGATTGGATGGCGAGAGATTCCAAGTTGGTGCCCCATGGAGCAGGCTAGGCAGTTGGATACATCCATTGCCACATTTCAGCAGAGTCCATGGATTACCATAGGGACACGAGGGCTAGATCACTAGTCGGATCCAGGTGGGATTTCCCATCACATCATAGAGTCAGTCAGTGATGGTAGTAGTTGCGCGATGGGTTATGTTGGGCGACAATATGTGTTAGTATGAATCCTTTGTCGAAGTGTACGAAAAAGGACCACTTTAGCTACGCATAACTAATATCCCTAACAACAAAAGTGGCTGCCAATATATTCAGATCTGTGGTTAGTTGGACATAAAAGAGCTGCAAAAACCAGATCTATGCATGGAAGACATTAAGCAGAAAAAACAAGGGTTTGCTCCATATACCAATAGACAAGACAAGAACAATTTTTGAAAGAATTTTTATATTAATTGGGCACTTGGGAGGAAAACAAGAAGGCGTATCCAATTCTCCTCAGTGGGATGGGTTCTTGGAAGTCCTCAGCGCTTCAGATCTAAGATTTCTCTCTCTTGTTGGTGTAGAAAACCCACACAAAGAATGGAACTCAAAGGGAGCTCACACAGCAAATGGCAGAAAATGGTGACTAAGTGTATAGATCCAGAGTGATCTAATAGGCAACAAAAGGTGAAGAATGGTAGGAAAAACCCTCCTATTTATAACAAAATATTGGGTCATTCTAGATCTTGGTGCATGGGTTAACCACATCTAGATCCACTTTTTATGGAATATTTTATTATATTTGTTGGAGGGAAAAGGTATTTGACTTGGGTCAAATCCCTTAATTTGTCAAAAATAAATAAATAAATGATTTATTTATCTTTTTAAGGAAGCGGTTAGAAGACAATCAAATAAATAATGATTTATTTAATTATTTGTGGGTGATTTGGTCATATTTAACAAGGAATATTATCTAAATAAGATTTAAATAATTATTCCTAGAAAACAATAAGATAAATAAAGGTTTATCTAATTAATTTCTTTGTTTTGGGTTAAACATGACTAGGAATAATAATTAAATTATGGTTTAATTAATTATTCCATGAGGAAAATCAAACAAATATAGGTTTGTTTAATATTTCCTTTTGGGGTTTCCTGTTTTAACATAGTGAAGGCCATTTTACTTAGGGTAAAATTGGTCTTACATGGTGTACTTGGGTTCATCTAATGATAATAGGTTAGATGACCAAAAAATGGTGTAACAATATGGTCGTTAATTAGTTGCATTATAGTACTTTCCCAATAATTTAATTGTCAATCTGAGTATTGCAGACTTACGAAACACACTCAAAATATATGCAGGACTAAAGTGTGATTAAGCTAATCTAAATTTCTTAACTAAAAGTAAATAGCATGAAATAAGTTAACTAAGAAAGCAGGAAATTGCATAAAGAAAACAACACATGAAGAGAAACGAGACAATATCTGTGAGCTCACAATAGCAGTGGAAGAATCATATCACACTATGATAAATGGAAAGCATAATAATGAAAGATTACAAAATTTATATTCTAATCATAGCTGACTATAAATTTATTACCACTAATAATGAATTCCTCTCCTTTCACCTAATCTACACTTAATAATTCTCCTAAGAATGACCTAAGAATCCTCTCTCAAAGTTACGCAATAATCACCCAAGAATGAATCCCTCATGAAGGGAGAGAATTCTCTTTTATACATGAATTTCCTTTGAAAAGGAGATAATCCTCTCATAATTACACATCCACTATTCTCTCAACCATTTTCCCATTATTAAAAAATATGATCCCTTTAAATCTTCATACATATCTCTCATAAATCTTTAAATAATATATGCTACTCGTGATCTTCTCCTTTGAATAGGCTTTGAATAATTATTTCCTTGAAATGGTGGAGGAACTATTTGAGAAGTCTTTTGAAATAATCCTTCACATATTCCTATAAATCACAAAGCTCATCCATACTTGTGATATTAATGAAAAGCATATTAATTTTCTAATATTTATTCATTAATTAATTTATATTACTAAAATGAATAAAGTAGAAATTAATAAGGAAATTGTTGGAAATATGATGCAGAGTGTTGTCCTTGATGGCAACCCACTTGATCAAGATGATGGCAACCTACTTGATAAAGTTTTCCTTTATGCTTGATGAGTTTATTAATGATGTAAATCTGATGTTCTACAAGTAGCTCAGAAGTACCAGAGAAATAAATATCAGTAAGGGCCAGAACAATGATGAAAAGTGTGTGTCACAAAGCATACGCGGGTTCGTTAAGGCAAAGTAGCGTATGCACGCGGAAAAGTACGTGCCAAGTTGCGTATGCCATTTTGTGCTCCAAATTAAGAATACCAAGGGGTGTTACCATGGTATTGACCCATTGTATTGAGCGCTGGAATATATATTTGATCCCGTCCATGAATACCATTGGTATGGTGTGGTTTTGGCTCATGGTATTGATAAAGGCTAAACCTATATAAGGAGAAGAAAATCATTGTGCAAAGTGTGAGCAAGATGTCTGGGTTCTAATGAATACTTCTCTTTGAATTATATATGTATGGAATGGGTAACAGTTGAATGATAGACCTGATTTTATAATGCACCAGTGAAGAAAATGATGAAGAGGGATCTCTAGATCTGAAATGTATTTGTATCTTCTAGATCTGTTTATGAAATGTTTAGATCTGAGATGAGGCGAACATGTTTCTGAAGTGAAGGGTAAAATCTGAGCTATGCATTTGTTCTGAAGAATTGTGCTGACCAAAAATGTCTGAAGATATATACGCAAGTTTGTAACAGAGTAAGCGTGTATATACGCGGGTTTGATTAAGAGAAAGTGCGTATGGGTTGTGAAATTAGTTCTGTAATATGTGTAGATGTATACGTGGGTTTATATCCATGAAAGCGTGTATATATGCTGGATCAGTGAAAGGAAAGCGCGTATGAAAACTAGGGTTTGCTGAAGTATGTGGTATGAAATGTCTAATATGTTCTGCTGTATTACTGCTATCTGTCTATGATGTATTCATACAAATCTGGGTTTTCTGAATATTGATTATGTTGCTGACTATGTTGAGAAAAGATCAAGTTGTTGATTGATTGGTTGATGATTCATTGAATGAATTGATAAGGGTATAAGTTTCAGTTTGATGTATGATTGAGCTTAAATGTGTGGAGTGGGTCTAGTTTGAAAATATGATGAAAAGTGGCCTGCAAGTTGTGATCTATTGAAGCTATTGGATCCAGTATGAAAATTGATGAAACGTGGTCCATGATGGTGCTGAGGGTTGTAGCCTTCAGTCAGGGGGTTGTAGCTCCCTTGCAGGAGAGGCTGGTAAACGAGAGTAGGGGGTCGTAGCTCCCTTCCAGGAGAGGCTGGTAAATGAGTACAAGGGGTTGTAGCTCCCTTGCAGGAGAGGCTGGTAAATGAGTACAGGGAGTTGTAGCTCCCTTCCAGGAGAGGCTGGTAAACGAGAGAAGGTTGTAGCCTTCTGCAGGTGGGTGCCTGCGTGCTGGTATGAGTCTGCACCAGTACATGGTTGTAACATGTTTTCATTATATAATAAATATTGAAGATTGAGACGACAGCAGCGGTGGTTTTCTCCCGACTTGGGTTTACACCTTAAATCCTGGTGTTCTTGTGTGATGCTTATGTGTGGTGGTTTATTTTGTTATTACTGCACATGCTTATTGTTATCTAATCATCAGAAGAATGAATGTTGCATAGATCTAAGTAAAGAATTAATGGCATAATAAGATATCTATATATACACAAGTTTTATGAAGGATATCCACGTGTATACACTAGTTGGCTTCAGAAAAGTAGCGTATGGGTTTTTAGAGAATGAAAAATTAAAAGTTTGAGTAAGTCCTAAATACTGATTCACCCCCCCCCCCTCTCAGTATTTTTCCAAACAATTGGTATCGGAGCAGGTCTTCTGCAGAAGCTTGATCGCTTGAAGGAGATCCGTCGCAATGGGAAGTCATGAAGGGGTAATGTCTATAAGGCCACCTCTATTCAATGGAAAAAAAATTTTATTCTGGAAGATACGAACAAAAGGATATTTGCAAAGTCTTGGTGCAGAAGTATGGGAAATCGTGGAAGGAGGTTATCAGTATTCATCAAGTATTCCTACTGATGCAGCAGAAAGGAAGAAATATGAAATCAATGCCAAAGCCATTAATGTCTTATTAGGAAGCCTGTCTGAACCAGAATTTGCTAAATTGATGCAGCTAAATTCAGCAAAAGAAATATGGGACAAAATCATTTTGAGCTATGAAGGAGATACAAAGGTAAAAAGTGAAAGACTCCAAACTCTCAGAATTGAATATGAAAATTTAAGGATGCATAGTGATGAGAGTATTGTCAGTTTATTTTTACATCTATATGATATTGTTAATCGTATGAGAAGTTTGGGTGAAACCATAACCGATACTACTCTGGTGGAAAAATTCTTAAGATCTTTAACTTCAAAATTTGAGTCAAAAGTGTCAGCTATTAAAGAAAGGCAAGATCTGCAAACTCTTACTATTGTTCAACTACATGGTATTTTGTCTACTTATGAAATGAGACAAGGAGGTCCCTCTCATATCAAAGAAGATGCTTTTAAGGCGTGTGCAAAAGGAAAAGAAAAGGAAGATGTCAAGGAATCAAATTATATATCAAAAGAAGAAGAAGCAAATTTTGTGAGAAGACTCGAACTAGGAACTGGAAGATTCAAAGGTAAGCTTCCCTTCAAGTGTTTTGCCTGTGGAAGAGTTGGTCATTATGCTGCTAAATGTCCTTATGAAGAAAATCATGGTAAAGGGAAACAATTTGAAAAGAGAAAGAGTTATTATACAAATGAAGAGAATGATGAGGAAGAAGAAGATTCTGACCAAGATCTACAAGTGCTCATGGAAAAGAAGCAAAAGAAGAACGCTACTCAAGGAAAGGAGATACCTCAGAAAACATGTGCAGTAGAAAATGAAGAAGAGGAAACAGGTATTGATTATTTTTCTTGTGATTCACCTTCTTGTGCATGCAATGGTGAAGATAGTGAAAGTAACAGTATAAGTCTAGAAGCAAATCTCAAGATCAATGATGAAAGCAATGATTGGAATCAATTTCATAAGAGAGAATCTATCTACAAAGATATGATCTCTAGAATGAATGAACATAAAGAAATACTAAATGTACAGATAGACAAGTATCAAAAGTTGTATGTTTATGCAACCAATCAAAGTGAAAGACTTGAAGCAAAAATCATCTCTCTCAAAGAAGATCTGGAAAAATCAAATAAGAAGAATGAAGAACCCCTATCATTTGAAAAGGAAGGACTTGAAGCAGAAATCATCTCCCTCAAAGAAGATCTGGAAAAAACAAATAAGAAGAATGAAGAGCTGTTACAAACATGTGAAGAACAAGAAAATTGGTTGAAGGAAAAAATTTTAAAATTGAATGATCAAGTAGAATAAGGAAGAAAGGTCGAAGAAAGTATGAAGAAGCAATGCCAAATATTGGAGGTTGAGGTAAATATTTTGAAAGGTAAATTAGAAGAAAAAGATAAACTCTTGAGGTTTCAAAATAGTACTAATATTCTGGACAATATTCTTAGTAGTCAAAGGTCTCCCTCTGTTAAATTTGGTCTTGGTTTTCATGAAACTATTAAAGGAGAATCTAGTTCACAAGGAAGTGCTAAAGATTCAAAGGATGTCAAAGCAAAACTTGAAGAGTTGAAAGAAACAAGAAGTCAACCTTCAATCATGAACACTCAAAGGAAATCATTCAAAAATGTTGAATGCTTTAAATGTCATAATTATGGGCATGTTGTGGCCAATTGCAGAAGCAGATTTTTTTAGTCACATACAAACAGATTCTACACAGAAAGGTACTCTGGTTTCTTCAAGGGATATTGTTTTTCATGTAGCATGTATGGTCATAAAGTAGCTGATTGCAATAGAAGAAGGAATAGAAGAACACAGTATGATCCTTATGCTTACTTTTCTGGTCACATAAGATGTTATGCTTGTAACAAGTATGGACATGTGGAAAAAGAATGCAGGATGAACAGATCTGAGAAATTGGACAATTTCCAGCACATGATAAGAAAGTTCAAGCAAAGATGGAAAAAGAAGGAGGACCGGTCAGAAACGTATGGAATATTGACCCTACTACATTCATCCGCTTTTGAATCTTATTTCTCATAATGATTGCATGAATAATGTGAGATACATTATAGAGATTAGTAATGTATCATCACAGGGGGAGCAATGTATGATGATTATCATGGTTGATTTATGTTTATTTCTGACAGTGCATCTGATGTGAAGAAGATAGGTACAGGTGGTACAAATTTAGGGGGAGAAGGAGTGTGAAATTTTTAGTATTTCACTTTCCATACACAGGTTTAATGAAGTAAAGTTGCGTATACACGCGAGTTCCAGTGGACACAGACGCGTATGCATTTATGATAAGAAAATTAGTATGACAGCTCAAGAACAGGAGCACAGGTTCAGGGGGAGCATCAGTCTGACTATTAATGATTGCAATATTGAATTATCTACTTATGTCTCAGTTCTAAATGAAGATGACATGATACATGATTTATTATGATGAGTTTATGGATGAGCCCTGTTAGCTTTTTGCTGAAGAGTATTCCTTGCTTTCACACATGGATGAGATGGAAGTCTTATGATTTAGAGATACAGACAGATCATGCAGAGATTGTTGCTGATGACTTGCTGTTGAAAGTATTCAGGTTGCACAAGCTAAGGAGGAGCCTTGGTCATATGGAAAGGATGCGTGGATGCACAGTTTTAGGGGGAGCATTAGCCTTGCTGAGCATAATGCATTGTTGGCATTATGATGATTCTGAAACATGATCTCTCTTGAGGTCTTTTTGGTATTTGTTACAAAAGTTCATATTTGTAATTTGATGAAAAAGGACATGTTGAGACCTATGATGTAAATTTGTAATATTCAGTAATGTAAGGAATTTATAAAACCACTTGGTTGGGTACTTGTGTCACATATGTAAATCCACTTGGTTGTATCATTGATGTAAGTAAGAGTCATTGGTGATAGGAAAGTTCATAGAGTCATGTACTTCATTGAAAAATATGTTTGAACATTCAGCATGAAGTCAGGGGGAGCATCGTAACTTCAGTGCACATCAGATCTACAACGCTCTTCTTTCTACATGAGGAGAAAAACCTTGTGTTGGTTTTTGATCCGCCCTTTGCCCTTGATGTCAAAGGGGGAGAGTGACATGGTGTTTGAATAAGGGAATAATATCATTATTCTTAATGTATCTATCTGTTGTGGTGATCAAACACCATCGTGGTTGACATCAAGTCCAAAGGGGGAGATTGTTGGAAATATGATGTAGAGTGTTGTCCTTGATGGCAACCCACTTGATGAAGATGATGGAAACCTACTTGATAAAGTTGTCCTTAATGCTTGATGAGTTTATTAATGATGTAAATCTGATGTTCTACAAGTAGCTCAGAAGTACCAGAGAAAGAAATATCAGTAAGGGCCAGAACAATGATGAAAAGTGTGTGTCACAAAGCATACGCGGGTTCGTTAAGGCAAAGTAGCGTATGCACGCAGAAAAGTACGTGCCAAGTCGCGTATGCCATTTTGCGCTCCAAATTTAGAATACTAAGGGGTGTTACCATGGTATTGACCCATTGTATTGAGCGCTGGAATATATATTTGATCCCGTCCAGGAATACCATTGGTATGGTGTGGTTTTGGCTCATGGTATGATAAAGGCTAAACCTATATAACGAGAAAAAAATCATTGTGCAAAGTGTGAGCAAGATGTCTGGGTTCTAATGAATACTTCTCTTTGAAGTATATCTGTATGAAATGGGTAACAGTTGAATGATAGACCTGATTTCATAATGCACCAGTGAAGAAAATGATGAAGAGGGATCTCTAGATCTGAAATGTATTTGTATCTTCTAGATCTGTTTATGAAATGTTTAGATCTGAGATGAGGCGAACATGTTTCTGAAGTGAAGGGTAAAATTTGAGCTATGCATTTGTTATGAAGAATTGTGCTGACCTAAAATGTCTGAAGATATATACGCAAGTTTGTAACAGAGTAAGCACATATATACGCGGGTTGGATTAAGAGAAAGCTCATATGGGTTGTGAAATTAGTTCTGTAATATGTGCAGATGTATACGCGGGTTTATGTACATGAAAGCGTGTATACACGCCGGATCAGTGAAAGGAAAGCGCGTATGAAAACTAGGGTTTGCTGAAGTATGTGGTATGAAATGTCTGATCTGGTCTGCTGTATTACTGCTATCTGTCTATGATGTATTCATACAAATCTGGGTTTTCTGAGTATTGATTATGTTGCTGACTATGTTGAGAAAAGATCAAGTTGTTGATTGATTGGTTGATGATTCATTGAATGAATTGATAAGGGTATAAGTTTGAGTTTGATGTATGATTGAGCTTAAATGTGTGGAGCGGGTCCAGTCTGAAAATATGATGAAAAGTGGCCTGCAAGTTGTGATCTATTGAAGCTATTGGATCCAGTATGAAAATTGATGAAACGTGGTCCATGGTGGTGTTGAGGGTTGTAGCCTTCAGTCAGGGGGTTGTAGCTCCCTTGCAGGAGAGGCTGGTAAACGAGAGCAGGGGGTCGTAGCTCCCTTCCAGGAGAGGCTGGTAAACGAGTACAAGGGGGTTGTAGCTCCCTTCCAGGAGAGGCTGGTAAACGAGTGCAGGGGGTTGTAGCTCCCTTCCAGGAGAGGGTGGTAAATGAGAGAAGGTTGTAGCCTTCTGCAGGTGGGTGCCTGCGTGCTGGTATGAGTCTGCACCAGTACATGGTTGTAACATGTTTTCTTTATATAATAAATATTGAAGACTGAGACGACGAGAGCGGTGGTTTTCTCCCGACTTGGGTTTCCACCTTAAATCCTGGTGTTGTTGTGTGATGCTTATGTGTGATGGTTTATTCTATTATTACGGCACATGCTTACTGTTATCTAATCATCAGAATAATGAATGTTTCATAGATCTAGGTAAATAATTAATGGCATAATAATATCTATGTATATACGTGAGTTTTATGAAGGATATCTGCGTGTATACGCTAGTTGGCTTCAGCAAAGTAGCATATGGGTTTTTAGATAATGAAAAATTAAAAGTTTTAGTAAGTCCTAAATACTGATTCACCCCCCCCTCTCAGTATTTTCCCAACAATTGGTATCAGAGCAGGTTCTTCTTCAGAAGCTTGATCGCTTGAAGGAGATCTGTCGCAATGGGAAGTCATGAAGGGGTAATGTCTATAAGGCCACCTCTATTCAATGGAAATAATCTGTTATTTTGGAAGATATGAACAAAAGCTTATCTGCAAAGTCTTGGTGCAGAAGTATGGGCAATCGTGGAAGGAGGTTATCAGTATTCGGCAAGTATTCCTACTGATGCAGC
This sequence comes from Pinus albicaulis, assembly GCA_034641835.2. Classification (NCBI taxonomy): domain Eukaryota; kingdom Viridiplantae; phylum Streptophyta; class Pinopsida; order Pinales; family Pinaceae; genus Pinus; species Pinus albicaulis. Next base: position 433,220,791 of record CM076577.1, on the reverse strand, counting down.
AGAAAGGAAGAAATATGAAATCAATGCCAAAGCCGTCAATGTCTTATTAGGAAGCCTTTCTGAACCAGAATTTGCTAAAGTGATGCAGCTAAATTCAGCAAAAGAAATATGGGACAAAATCATTCTGAGCTATGAAGGAGATACAAGGGTAAAAAGTGCAAAACTCCAAACTCTAAGAATTGAATATGAAAATTTAAGGATGCATAGTGATGAGAGTATTGCCAGTTTCTTTTTACGTCTAGATGATATTGTTAATCGTATGAGAAGTTTGGGTGAAACCATAACCGATATTACTCTGGTGGAAAAAGTCTTAAGATCTTTAACTTGAAAATTTGATTCAAAAGTTTCAGCTATTGAAGAAAGGCAAGATTTGCAAACTCTTACTATTTTTCAACTACATGGTATTCTGACTTCTTATGAAATGAGACAAGGAGGTCCCTCTCAAATCAAAGAAGCTGGTTTTAAGGCGTGTGCAAAAGGAAAAGAAAAGGAAGATTTCAAGGAATCAAATTATATATCAAAAGAAAAAGAAGCAAATTTTGTGAGAAGACTCCAACTAGGAACTGGAAGATTCAAAGGTAAGCTTCCTTTCAAGTGTTTTGCTTGTGGAAGAGTTGGTCATTATGCTACTAAATGTCCTTATGAAGAAAATCATGGTAAAGGGAAAAAATTTGAAAAGAGAAAGAGTTATTATACAAATGAAGAGAATGATGAGGAAAAAGAAGATTCTGACCAAGATCTACAAGTGCTCATGGCAAAGAAGCAAAAGAAGAAGGCTACTCAAGGAAAGGAGATACCTCAGAAAACATGTGCAGCAGAAAATGAAGAAGAGGAAAGAGGTATTGATTGTTTTTCTTGTGATTCACCTTCTTGTGCATGTAATGGTGAAGATAGTGAAAGTAACAGTATAAGTCTAGAAGCAAATCTCAAGATCAATGATGAAAGCAATGATTGGAATCAATTTCATAAGAGAGAATCTATCTACAAAGATATGATCTTTAGAATGAATGAACAGAAAGAAATACTAAATGGACAGATAGACAAGTATCAAAAGTTGTATTTTTATGCAACCAATCAAAGTGAAAGACTTGAAGCAGAAATCATCTCTCTCAAAGAATATCTGGAAAAATCAAATAAGAAGAATGAAGAACCCCTATCATTTGAAAAGGTAGGACTTGAAGCAGGAATCATCTCCCTCAACGAATATCTGGAAAAATCAAATAAGAAGAATTAAGAGTTGTTACAAACATGTGAAGAACAAGAAAATTGGTTGAAGGAAGAAATTTTTAAAATTGAATGATCAAGTAGAAGAAGGAAGAAAGGTCGAAGAAAGTATGAAGAAGCAATTCCAAATATTGGAGGTTGAGGTAAATATTTTGAAAGGTAAATTAGAAGAAAAAGATAAAATCTTGAGGTTTCAAAATAGTACTAAGATTCTGGACAATATTCTTAGTAGTCAAAGGTCTCCCTCTGTTAAATTTGGTCTTGGTTTTCATGAAACTGTTAAAGGAGAATCTAGTTCACAAGGAAGTGCTTCAATTGGGGTCATCGTCCTACTTGAAGAGTTGAAGAAAAGCAAGAATTCAACAGAAAATTATGAACACTCAAAGATATTCAAATGTTGAATGCTTTATATTTCATGATTATGGAGCATGTGCAGCCAGTGCAGAAGCAGTTGTTTCGATCCTACATGCAAAGCAATTCTACAGAGAAAAATTTTCTGGTTTCTTCAAGGATATTGTTTCTACATGTAGAAAGTATGGTCATAAAAACAGCCGGTGCAATAGAAGAAGGAATAGAAGAACACAGTATGATCCTTATGCTTACTTTTCTGGTCACATAAGATGTTATGCTTGTAACAAGTATGGACATGTGGAAAAAGAATGTAGGATGAACAGATCTGAGAAATTGGACAATTTCCAGCACACGATAAGAAAGTTCAAGAAAAGATGGAAACAGAAGGAGGACCGGTCAGAAACGTAGAGAATATTGACCCTACTGCAGTCATCTGCTTCTGAAGCTTATTTCTCATAATGACTGCATGAATTATGTGAGATACATTATAGAGATTAGTAATGTATCATCATAGGGGGAGCAATGTATGATGATTCTCATGGTTGATTTATGTTTATTTCTGACAGTGCATCTGATGTGAAGAAGACAGGTACAGGTGGTACAAATTCAGGGGGAGAAGAAGGAGTGTGAAATTTTCAGTATTTCACTTTCCATACGTAGGTTTAATGAAGTAAAGTCGCGTATACACGCGAGTTCCAGTGGACACAGACACGTATGCATTTATGATAAGAAAATTAGTATGACAGCTCAAGAACAGGAGCACAGGTTCAGGGGGAGCATCAGTCTGACTATTAATGATTGCAATATTGAAATATTTTCTTATGTCTCAGTTCTAAATGAAGATGACATGATACCTGATTTAATATGATGAGTTTATGGATGAGCCCTGTTTCCTTTTTCTGAAGGGTATTCCTTGCTTTCACACATGGATGAGTTGGAAGTCTTATGATTCAGAGATACGGACAGATCATGCAGAGATTGTTGCTGATGACTTGCTGTTGAAAGTATTCAGGTTGCACAAGCTAAGGAGGAGCCTTGGTCATATGGAAAGTATGCGTGGATGCACAATTTCAGGGGGAGCATTAGCCTTGCTGAGCATAATGCATTGTTGGCATTATGATGATTCTGAAACATGATCTCTCTCTTGAGGTATTTTTGGTATTTGTTACAAAAGGTCATATTTTTAATTTGATGAAAAAGGTCATGTTGAGACCTATGATGTAAATTTGTAATATTCAGTCATGTAAGGAATTTATAAACCCACTTGGTTGGGTACTTGTGTCACATATGTAAATCCACTTGGTTTTATCATTGATGTAAGTAAGAGTCCTTGGTGATAGGAAAGGTCATAGATTCATGTACTTCATTGAAAAATATGTTTGAACATTCAGCATGAACTCAGGGGGAGCATGGTAACTTCAGTGCACATCAGATCTACAGTGCTCTTCTTTCTACATGAGGAGAAAAACCTTGTGTTGGTTTTTGATCTGCCCTTTGCCCTTGATTTCAAAGGGGGAGAGTGACATGGTGTTTGAATAAGGGAAGAATATCATTATGCTTAATGTATCTATCTGTTGTGGTCATCAAACACCATCGTGGTTGCCATCAAGTCCAAAGGGGGAGATTTCTGGCAATATGATGCAGAGTTTTGTCCTTGATGGCAACCCACTTGATGAAGATGATGGCAACCTACTTGATAAATTTTTCCTTAATGCTTGATGAGTTTATTAATGATGTAAATATGATGTTCTACAAGTAGCTCAGAATTACTAGAGAAAGAAATATCAGTAAGGGCCAGAACAATGATGAAAAGTGTGTGTCACAAAGCATACGCGGGTTCATTAAGGAAAAGTAGTGTATGCACGCGGAAAAGTACGTGCCAAGTCGCATATGCCATTTTGCGCTCACAATTTAGAATACCTAGGGGTGTTACCATGGTACTGACCCATTGTATTGAGCGCTAGAATATATATTTGATCCCGTCCACGAATACCATTGGTATGGTGTGGTTTTGGCTCATGGTATTGATAAAGGCTAAACTTATATAAGGAGAAGAAAATCATTGTGAAAAGTGTGAGCAAGATGTCTGGGTTCGAATGAATACTTCTCTTTGAAGTATATCTGTATGGAATGGGTAACAGTTGAATGATAGACCTGATTTCATAATGCACCAGTGAAGAAAATGATGAAGAAGGATCTCTAGATCTGAAATGTATTTGTATCTTCTAGATCTGTTTATGAAATGTTTAGATCTGAGATGAGGCGAACATGTTTTTGAAGTGAAGGGTAAAATATGAGCTATGCATTTGTTCTGAAGAATTGTGCTGACCTAAAATGTCTGAAGATATATACGCAAGTTTGTAACAGAGTAAGCGCGAATATACGCGGGTTGGATTGAGAGAAAGCGTGTATGGGTTGTGAAATTAGTTCTGTAATATGTGCAGATGTATACGCGGGTTTATATACATGAAATCGCATATATACGCCGGAACAGGGAAAGGAAAGCGCGTATAAAAACTAGGGTTTGCTAAAGTATGTGGTATGAAATGTCTGATCTGTTCTGTTGTATTATTGCTATCTGTCTATGATGTATTCATACAGATCTGGGTTTTCTGAATATTGATTATGTTGTTGACTATGTTGAGAAAAGATCAAGTTGTTGATTGATTGGTTGATGATTCATTGAATGAATTGATAAGGGTATAAGTTTTAGTTTGATGTATGATTGAGCTTAAATGTGTGGATTGGGTCCAGTCTGAAAATATGATGAAAAGTGGCCTGCAAGTTGTGATCTATTGAAGCTATTGGATCCAATATGAAAATTGATGAAACGTGGTCCATGGTGGTGCTGATGGTTGTAGCCTTCAGTCAGGGGGTTGTAGCTCCCTTGCAGGAGAGGCGGGTAAACGAGAGCAGGGGGTCGTAGCTCCCTTCCAGGAGAGGCTGGTAAACGAGTACAAGGGGGTTGTAGCTCCCTTCTAGGAGAGGTTGGTAAACGAGTACAGGGGGTTGTAGCTCCCTTCTAGAAGAGGCTGGTAAACGAGAGAAGGTTGTAGCCTTCTGCAGGTGGGTGCCTGCATGTTGGTATGAGTCTGTGCCAATACATGGTTGTAACATGTTTTCTTTATATAATAAATATTGAAGAGTGAGACGACGGCAGCGGCGGTTTTCTCCCGACTTGGGTTTTCACCTTAAATCCTGGTGTTCTTGTGTGATGCTTATGTGTGATGGTTTATTTTGTTATTACTGCACATGCTTACTGTGATCTAATCATCATAAGAATGAATTTTACATAGATCTAAGTAAAAAAATAATGGCATAATAAGATCTCTGTATATACGCGAGTTTTATGAAGGATATCCATGTGTATACGCTAGTTGGCTTCAGAAAAGTAGCATATGGGTTTTTAGAGAATGAAAAATTAAAATATTGAGTAAGTCCTAAATACTGATTCACCCCCCCCGCTCTCAGTATTTTTCCCAACAATTGGTATCGGAGCAGGTCCTTCTGCAGAAGCTTGATCGCTTAAAGGAGATCCATCGCAATGAGAAGTCATGAAGGGGTAATGTCTATAAGGCCACGTCTATTCAATGGAAATAATCTATTATTCTAGAAGATACGAGAAAAAGCATGTCTGCAAAGTCTTGGTGTAGAAGTATGGGCAATCGTGGAAGGAGGTTATCAGTATCCGGCAAGTATTACTACTGATGCAGCAGAAAGGAAGAAATATGAAATCAATGCCAAAGCCGTCAATGTCTTATTAGGAAGCATGTCTGAACCAGAATTTGCTAAAGTGATGCAGCTAAATTCAACAAAATAAATATGGGACAAAATCATTATGAGCTATGAAGGAGATACAAAGGTAAAAAGTGCAAAACTCCAAACTCTCAGAATTGAATAGGAAAATTTAAGGATGCATAGTGATGAGAGTATTGCTAGTTTCTTTTTATGTCTACATGATATTGTTAACCGTTGAGAAGTTTGGGTGAAACCATAACCGATACTACTCTGGTGGAAAAAGTCTTAAGATCTTTAACTTCAAAATTTGAGTCAAAAGTGCCAGCTATTGAAGAAAGGAAAGATCTGCAAACTCTTACTATTGTTCAACTACATGGTATTCTGACTGCTTATGAAATGAGAAAAGGAGGTCCCTCTCAAATCAAAGAAGCCGCTTTTAAGGTGTGTGCAAAAGGAAAAGAAAAGGAAGATGTCAAGGAATCAAATTATATATCAGAATAAGAAGAAGCAAATTTTGTGAGAAGACTCCAACTAGGAACTGGAAGATTCAAAGGTAAGCTTCCCTTCAAGTGTTTTGCTTGTGGAAGAGTTGGTCATTATGCTGCTAAATGTCCTTATGAATAAAATCATGGTAAAGGGAAACAATTTGAAAAGAGAAAGAGTTATTATAAAAATGAAGAGAATGATGAGGAAGAAGAAGATTCTGACCAAGATCTACAAGTGCTCATGGCAAAGAAGAAAAAGAAGAAGGCTACTCAAGGAAAGCAGACACCTCAGAAAACATGTGTAGCAGAAAATGAAGAAGAGGAAACAGGTATTGATTGTTGTTCTTGTGGTTCACCTTCTTGTGCATGCAATGGTGAAGATAGTGAAAGTAACAGTATAAGTCTAGAAGCAAATCTCAAGATCAATGATGGAAGCAATGATTGGAATCAATTCCATAAGAGAGAATCTATCTACAAAGATATGATCTCTAGAAGGAATGAACAGAAAGAAATATTGAATGGACAGATAGACAAGTATCAAAAGTTGTATGTTTATGCAACCAATCAAAGTGAAAGACTTGAAGCAGAAATCATATCTCTCAAAGAAGATCTGGAAAAATCAAATAAGAAGAATAAGAACCCCTATCATTTGAAAAGGAAGGACTTGAAGCAGAAATCATCTCCCTCAAAGAAGATCTGGAAAAATTAAATAAGAAGAATGAAGAGTTGTTACAAACATGTGAAGAACAATAAAATTGGTTGAAGGAAGAAATTTTAAAATTGAATGATCAAGTAGAAGAAGGAAGAAAGGTCGAAGAAAGTATGAAGAAGCAATGCAAAATATTGGAGGTTGAGGTAAATATTTTGAAAGGTAAATTAGAAGAAAAAGATAAACTCTTGAGGTTTCAAAATAGTTCTAAGATTCTGGACAATATTCTTAGTAGTCAAAGGTCTCCCTCTGTTAAATTTGGTCTTGGTTTTCATGAAACTGTTAAAGGAGAATCTAGTTCACAAGGAAGTGCTAAAGATTCAAAGGATGTCAATGCAAAACCTGAAGAGTTGAAAGAAACAAGAAGTCAACCGACAATCATGAACACTCAAAGGAAATCATTAAAAAATTTTGAATTCTTTAAATGTCATAATTATGGGCATGTTGCAGCCAATTGCAGAAGCAGATTGTCTCAGTCACATACAAACAGATTCTACACAGAAAGGTACTTTTGTTTCTTCAAGGGATATTGTTTTTCATGTAGCAAGTATGGTCATAAAGTAGTTGATTGCAATAGAAGAAGGAATAGAATAACACAGTATGATCCTTATGCTTACTTTTCTAGTTACATAAGATGTTATGCTTCTAACAAGTATGGACATGTGGAAAAAGAATGCAGGATGAATAGATCTGAGAAATTGGACAATTTCCAGCACATGATAAGAAAGTTCAAGTAAAGATGGAAAAAGAAGGAGGACCGGTCAGAAACGTAGGGAATATTGACCCTACTGCAGTCATCCGCTTCTGAAGCTTATTTCTCATAATGACTGCATGAATGATGTGAGATACATTATAGAGATTAGTAATGTATCATCACTAGGGGAGCAATGTATGATAATTCTCATGGTTGATTTATGTTTATTTCTGACAGTGCATCTGATGTGAAGAAGACAGGTACAAATGGTACAAATTCAAGGGGAGAAGGAGTGTGAAATTTTCAGTATTTCACTTTCCATACGTAGTTTTAATGAAGTAAAGTCGCGTATAAACGCGAGTTCCAGTGGACACAGACGCGTATGCATTTATGATAAGAAAATTAGTATGACAGCTCAAGAACATGAGCACAGGTTCAGGGGGAGCATCAGTCTGACTATTAATGATTTAAATATTGAATTATCTGCTTATGTCTCAGTTCTAAATGAAGATGACATGATACATGATTTATTATGATGAGTTTATGGATGAGCCCTGTTTTCTTTTTGCTGAAGAGTATTCCTTGCTTTCACACATGGATAAGATGGAAGTCTTATGATTCAGAGATACGGACAGATCATGCAGAGATTTTTGCTGATGACTTGTTGTTGAAAGTATTCAGGTTGCACAAGCTAAGGAGGAGCCTTGGTCATATGGAAAGGATGCGTGGATGCACAGTTTCAGGGGGAGCATTAGCCTTACTGAGCATAATGCATTGTTGGCATTATGATGATTCTGAAACATGATCTCTCTCTTGAGGTCTTTTTGGTATTTTTTACAAAAGTTCATATTTGTAATTTGATGAAAAAGGTCATGTTGAGACCTATGATGTAAATTTGTAATATTCAGTCATGTAAGGAATTTATAAACCCACTTGGTTGGGTACTTGTGTCACATATGTAAATCCACTTGGTTGGATCATTGATGTAAGTAAGAGTCCTTGGTGATAGGAAAGGTCATAGAGTCATGTACTTCATTGAAAAATATGTTTGAACATTCAGCATGAACTCAGGGGGAGCATGGTAACTTCAGTGCACATCAGATCTACAGCGCTCTTCTTTCTACATGAGGAGAAATACCTTGTGTTGGTTTTTGATCCACACTTTGCCCTTGATTTCAAAGGGGGAGAGTGACATGGTGTTTGAATAAGGGAAGAATATCATTATGCTCAATGTATTTATCTATTGTGGTGATCAAAGACCATCGTGGTTGCCATCAAGTCCAAAGAGGTTGATTGTTGGAAATATGATGCAGAGTGTTGTCCTTGATGGCAACCCACTTGATGAAGATGATGGCAACCTACTTGATAAAGTTGTCCTTAATGCTTGATGAGTTTTTTAATGATGTAAATCTGATGTTCTACAAGTAGCTCAGAAGTACCAAAGAAAGAAATATCAGTAAGGGCCAGAACAATGATGAAAAGTGTGTGTCACAAAGCGTACATGGGTTCGTTAAGGAAAAGTAGCGTATGCACGCGGAAAAGTACGTGCCAAGTCGCGTATGCCATTTTGTGCTCCAAATTTAGAATACCAAGGGGTGTTACCATGGTATTGACCCATTGTATTGAGCGCTGGAATATATATTTGATCCCGTCCAGTGACACTATTGGTATGGTGTGGCTTTGGCTCATGGTATTGATAAAGGCTAAACCTATATAAGGAGAATAAAATCATTGTGCAAAGTGTGAGAAAGATGTCCGGGTTCTAATGAATACTTATCTTTGAAGTATATTTGTATGGAATGGGTAATAGTTGAATGATAGACCTGATTTCATAATGCTCCAGTGAAGAAAATGATGAAGAGGGATCTATAGATCTGAAATGTATTTGTATCTTCTAGATTTGTTTATGAAATGTTTAGATCTGAGATGAGGCAAACATGTTTCTGAAGTGAAGGGTAAAATTTTAGCTATGCATTTGTTCTGAAGAATTTTGCTGACCTAAAATGTCTGAAGATATATACACAAGTTTGTAATAGAGTAAGCGCGTATATACACGGGTTGGATTGAGAGAAAGCGCTTATGGGTTGTGAAATTAGTTCTGTAATATGTGCAGATGTATACGCGGGTTTTTTATACATGAAAGCACGTATATACGCCGGATCAGTGAAAGGAAAGCGCGTATAAAAACTAGGGTTTGCTGAAGTATGTGGTATGAAATGTCTGATCTGTTCTGTTGTATTACTGCTATCTGTCTATGATGTATTCATACAAATCTGGGTTTTCTGAATATTGATTATGTTGCTGACTATGTTGAGAAAAGATCAAGATGTTTATTGATTGGTTGATGATTCATTGAATGAATTGATAAGGGTATAAGTTTCAGTTTGATGTATGATTGAGCTTAAATGTGTGGAGTGGGTCCAGTCTGAAAATATGATGAAAAGTGGCCTGCAAGTTGTGATCTATTGAAGCTATTGGATCCGGTATGAAAATTGATGAGAAACGTGGTCCATGCGAGAGCAGGGGGTCGTAGCTCCCTTCCAGGAGAGGCTGGTAAACAAGAGTAGGGGGTCGTAGCTCCTTTCTAGGAGAGGCTGGTAAACGAGTACAGGGGGTTGTAGCTCCCTTCCAGGAGAGGCTGGTAAATGAGAGAAGGTTGTAGCCTTCTGCAGGTGGGTGCCTACGTGCTGGTATGAGTCTGCACTAGTACATGGTTGTAACATGTTTTCTTTATATAATAAATATTGAAGATTGAGACGACGACAACGGTGGTTTTCTCCCGACTTGGGTTTCCACCTTAAATCCCAGTGTTCTTGTGTGATGCTTATGTGTGATGGTTTATTCTATTATTATTGCACATACTTACTATTATCTAATCATCAGAAGAATGAATGTTGCATAGATCTAAGTAAAGAATTAATGGCATAATAAGATCTCTGTATATACGCGAGTTTTATGAAGGATATCTGCGTGTATACGCTAGTTGGCTTCAGCAAAGTAGCATATGGGTTTTTAAAGAATGAAAAAGTAAAATTTTAAGTAAGTCCGAAATACTGATTCACCCCCCCCCCCCCCTCTCAGTATTTTTCCCAACAATTGGTATCAGAGCTGGTCCTTCTGCAGAAGCTTGATCGCTTGAAGGAGATCCATCGCAATGGGAAGTCATGAAGGGGTAATGTCTATAAGGCCACCTCTATTGAATGGAAATAATCTGTTATTCTGGAAAATACGAACAAAAGCATATCTTCAAAGTCTTGGTGCAGAATTATGGGCAATCGTGGAAGGAGGTTATCAGTATCCGACAAGTATTCCTACTAATGCAGCAGAAAGGAAGAAATATGAAATCAATGCCAAAGCCGTCAATGTCTTATTAGGAAGTCTTTCTGAACCAGAATTTGCTAAAGTGATGCAGCTAAATTCAGCAAAATAAATATGGGAAAAAATCATTCTGAGCTATGAAGGAGATACAAAGGTAAAAAGTGAAAAACTCCAAACTCTCAGAATTGAATATAAAAATTTAAGGATTCATAGTGATGAGAGTATTTCCGGTTTCTTTTTACGTCTAGATGATATTGTTAATCGTATGAGAAGTTTGGGTGAAACCATAAGCGGTGCTACTCACAGTGGAAAAAGTCTTAAGATCTTTAACTTCCAAAATTTGATTCAAAAGTGTCGACTGTTGAAGAAAAGGGACAAGATACGCAAAACTCTTACTACTGTTCAACTACATGGTATTCTGACTGCTTATGATATGAGACAAGGAGGTCCCTCTCAAATAAAAGAAGCTGCTTTTAAGGCGTGTGCAAAAGAAAAGGAAAAGGAAGTTGTCAAGGAATCAAATTATATATCAGAAGAATAAGAATAAAATTTTATGAGAAGACTCCAACCAGGTATTGGAAGATTCAAAGGTAAGCTCCCCTTCAAATTTTTTGATTGTGGAAGAGTTGGTCATTATGCTGCAAAATGTCCTTATAGAGAAAATCATGATAGAGGGAAACAATTTGTAAAGGGAAAGAGTTATTATGCAAATGAAGATAATAATGAAATGTCAAGTGAAGATGAAGAAGATTCTGACCAAGATCTGAAAGTGCTCATGGAAAAGAAGCAAAAGAAGAAGGCTACTCAAAGAAAGAAGATACCTCAGAAAACATGTGCAGCAGAAAATGAAGAATAGGAAACAGGTATTGATTGTTGTTCTTGTGATCCACCTTCTTGTGCATGCAATGATGAAGATAGTAAAAGTAACAGTATAACTCTAGAAGCAAATCTCAAGATCAATGACGAAAGTAATGATTGGAATCAATTTCATAAGAGAGAATCTATCTACAAAGATATGATCTCTAGAATGAATGAACAGAAAGAAATACTGAATGGACAGATAGACAAGTATCAAAAGTTGTATGTTTATGCAACTAATCGAAGTGAAAGACTTGAAGCAAAAATCATCTCTCTCAAAGAAGATCTAGAAAAATCAAATAAGAAGAATGAAGAACCCCTATCATTTGAAAAGGAAGGACTTGAAGCAGAAATCATCTCCCTCAAAGAAGATCTAGAAAAATCAAATAAGAAGAATGAATAGCTGTTACAAACATGTGAAGAACAAGAAAATTGGTTGAAGGAAGAAATTTTAAAATTGAATGATCAAGTAGAAGAATGAAGAAAGGTCGAAGAAATTATGAAGAAGCAATGCCAAATATTGGAGGTTGAGGTAAATATTTTGAAATGTAAATTAGAAGAAAAAGATAAACTCTTGAGGTTTCAAAATAGTACTAAGATTCTGGACAATATTCTTAGTAGTCAAAGGTCTCCCTTTGTTAAATTTGGTCTTGGTTTTCATGATACTATTAAAGGAGAATCTAGTTCACAATGAAGTGCTAAAGATTCAAAGGATGTCAATGCAAAACCTAAAGAGTTGAAAGAAACAAGAAGTCAACCGACAATCATGAACACTCAAAGGAAATCATTAAAAAATGTTGAATGCTTTAAATTTCATAATTATGGGCATGTTGCCCCCAATTGCAGAAGCAGATTGTTTCAGTCACATACAAACAGATTCTACACAGAAAGGTACTCTAGTTTCTTCAAGGGATACTGTTTTTCATGTAGCAAGTATGGTCATAAAGCAGCTGATTGCAATAGAAGAAGGAATAGAAGAACACAGTATGATCCTTATGCTTACTTTTCTGGTCACATAAGATGTTATGCTTGTAACAAGTATGGACAGGTGGAAAAACAATGCAGGATGAACAGATCTGAGAAATTGGACAATTTCCAGCACATGATAAGAAAGTTCAAGAAAAGCTGGAAAAAGAAGGAGGACCGGTCAGAAACGTAGGGAATATTTACCCTACTGCAGTCATCCGCTTCTGAAGCTTATTTCTCATAATGACTACATGAATGATGTGAGATACATTATAGAGATTAGTAATGTATCATCACAGGGGGAGCAATGTATGATGATTCTCATGGTTGATTTATGTTTATTTCTGACAGTGCATCTGATGTGAAGAAGACAGGTACAGGTGGTACAAATTCAGGGGGAGAAGGAGTGTGAAATTTTTAGTATTTCACTTTCCATATGCAGGTTTAATGAATTAAAGTCACGTATACACGCGAGTTCCAGTGGACACAGACACGTATGCATTTATGATAAGAAAATTAGTATGACAGCTCAAGAACAAAAGCACAGGTTCAGGGGGAGCATCAGTCTGACTATTAATGATTGCAATATTGAATTATCTGCTTATGTCTCAGTTCTAAATGAAGATGGCATGATACATGATTTATTATGATGAGTTTATGGATGAGCCTTGTTTGCTTTTTGCTAAAGAGTATTCGTTTCTTTCACACATGGATGAGATGGAAGTCTTATGATTCAGAGATATGGATAGATCATGCAGAGATTGTTGATGATGACTTGTTGTTGAAATTATTTAGGTTGCACAAGCTAAGGAGGAGCCTTGGTCATATGGAAAGTATGCGTGGATGCACAGTTTCAGGGGGAGCATTAGCCTTGTTGAGCATAATGCATTGTTGGCATTATGATGATTCTGAAACATGATCTCTCTCTTGAGGTCTTTTTGGTATTTTTTACAAAAGGTCATATTTTTAATTTGATGAAAAAGGTCATGTTGAGACCTATGATGTAAATTTGTAATATTCAGTCATGTAAGGAATTTATAAACCCACTTGGTTGGGTACTTGTGTCACATATGTAAATCCACTTGGTTGGATCATTGATGTAAGTAAGAGTCCTTCGTGATAGGAAAGGTCATAGAGTCATGTACTTCATTGAAAAATATGTTTGAACATTCAGCATGAACTCAGGGGGAGCATGGTAACTTCAGTGCACATCAGATCTACAGTGCTCTTCTTTCTACATGAGGAGAAAAACCTTGTGTTGGTTTTTGATCCGCCCTTTGCCCTTGATGTCAAAGGGGGAGAGTGACATGGTGTTTGAATAAGGGAAGAATATCATTATGCTTAACGTATCTATCTGTTGTGGTGATCAAACACCATCGTGGTTTCCATCAAGTCCAAAGGGGGAGATTGTTGGCAATATGATGCAGAGTGTCGTCCTTGATGGCAACCCACTTGATGAAGATGATGGCAACCTACTTGATAAAGTTGTCCTTAATGCTTGATGAATTTATTAATGATGTAAATCTGATGTTCTACAAGTAGCTCAGAAGTACCAGAGAAGGAAATATCAGTAAGGGCCAGAACAATGATGAAAAGTGTGTGTCACAAAGCATACATGGGTTCGTTAAGGCAAAGTAGCGTATGCATGCGGAAAAGTAGGTGCCAAGTCGCATATGCCATTTTGCGCTCCAAATTTAGAATACCAAGGGGTGTTACCATGGTATTGACCCATTGTATTGAGCGCTGGAATATATATTTGATCCCGTCCAGGAATACCATTGGTATGGTGTGGTTTTGGCTCATGGTATTGATAAAGGCTAAACCTATATAAGGAGAAGAAAATCATTGTGCAAAGTGTTAGCAAGATGTCTGGGTTCTAATGAGTACTTCTCTCTGAAGTATATCTGTATGGAATGGGTAACAGTTGAATGATAGAACTGATTTCATAATGCACCAGTGAAGAAAATGATGAAGAGGGATCTCTAGATCTGAAATGTATTTGTATCTTCTAGATCTGTTTATGAAATGTTTAGATCTGAGATGAGGCGAACATGTTTTTGAAGTGAAGGATAAAATCTGAGCTATGCATTTGTTCTGAAGAATTTTGCTGACCTAAAATGTCTGAAGATATATACGCAATTTTGTAACAGAGTAAGCGCGTATATACACGGGTTGGATTGAGAGAAAGCGCGTATGGGTTGTGAAATTAGTTCTGTAATATGTGCAGATGTATACGCGGGTTTATATACATGAAAGCACGTATATACGTCGGATCAGTGAAAGGAAAGCGCGTATAAAAACTAGGGTTTTCTGAAGTATGTGGTATGAAATGTCTGATCTGTTCTATTGTATTACTGCTATCTGTCTATGATGTATTCATACAGATCTGGGTTTTCTGAATATTGATTATGTTGCTGACTATGTTGAGAAAAGATCAAGATGTTGATTGATTGGTTGATGATTCATTGAATGAATTAATAAGGGTATAAGATTCAGTTTGATGTATGATTGATCTTAAATGTGTGGAGTGGGTCCAGTCTGAAAATATGATGAAAATTGGCCTGCAAGTTGTGATCTATTGAAGCTATTGGATCCAGTATGAAAATTGATGAAACGTGGTCCATGGTGGTGCTGAGGGTTGTAGCCTTCAGTCGAGGGGTTGTAGCTCCTTGCGAGAGGGGTACAGTAGCGAGAGCGGTGTTGTAGCCCCCTTCCGGAAAGGTTGATGGCTTGATACAGTTATGCTTCCTTCCGAAGGCTAGTAAACAAGTACGGTTGTAGCTCCCTTCCGGAGAAGGTGGTAAACTAGAGAAAGGTTGTAGCCTTCTACGGGTGGGTACTCGTCTTTGAGTATAATTAACGCCGATACATGGTTGTAACATGTTTTCTTTATATAATAAATATTGAAGACTGAGACGACGGCAGCGGTGGTTTTATCCCGACTTGGGTTTCCACCTTAAATCCTGGTGTTCTTGTGTGATGCTTATGTGTGATGGTTTATTCTGTTATTATTGCACATGCTTACTGTTATCTAATCATTAGAAGAATGAATGTTGCATAGATCTAAGTAAAGAATTAATGGCATAATAATATCTCTGTATATACGCGATTTTTATGAATGATATCCGCGTGTATACGCTAGTTGGCTTCCGAAAAGTAGCGTATGGGTTTTTAGAGAATGAAAAAGTAAAATTTTGAGTAAGTCCTAAATACTGATTCACCCCCCCCCTCTCAATATTTTTCCCAACAATTGGTATCGGAGCAGGTCCTTCTGCAGAAGCTTGATCGCTTGAAGGAGATCCGTCGCAATGGGAAGTCATGAAGGGGTAATGTATATAAGGCCACCTCTATTCAATGGAAATAATATTTTTTTCTGGAAGATATGAACAAAAGCATCTCTGCAAAGTCTTGGTGTAGAAGTATGGGCAATCGTGGAAGGACGTTATCAGTATCCGGCAAGTATTCCTACTGATGCAGGAGAAAGGAAGAAATATGAAATCAATGCCAAAGCCGTTAATTTCTTATTAGGAAGCCTGTCTGAACCAGAATTTGCTAAAGTGATGCAGCTAAATTTAGCAAAAGAAATATGGACAAAATCATTCTGAGCTATGAAGGAGATACAAAGGTAAAAAGTGCAAAACTCCAAACTCTCAGAATTGAATATGAAAATTTAAGGATGCATAGTGATGAGAGTATTGCTAGTTTCTTTTTACGTCTAGATGATATTGTTAATCGTATGAGAAGTTTGGGTGAAACCATAACCGATACTACTCTGGTGGAAAAAGTCTTAAGATCTTTAACTTCAAAATTTGAGTCAAAAGTGTCAGCTATTGAAGAAACGCAAGATCTGCAAACTCTTACTATTTTTCAGCTACATGGTATTCTGACTGATTATGAAATGAGACAAGGAGGTCCCTCTCAAATCAAAGAAGCTTCTTTTAAGGCGTGTGCAAAAGGAAAAGAAAAGGAAGATGTCAAGGAATCAAATTATATATCAGAAGAATAAGAAGCAAATTTTGTGAGAAGACTCCAACTAGGAACTGGAAGATTCAAAGGTAAGCTTCCCTTCAAGTGTTTTGCTTGTGGAAGAGTTGGTCATTATGATGCTAAATGTCCTTATGAAGAAAATCATGGTAAAGGGAAACAATTTGAAAAGAGAAAGAGTTATTATACAAATGAAGAGAATGATGAGGAAGAAGAAGATTCTGACCAAGATCTACAAGTGCTCATGGCAAAGAAGCAAAAGAATAAGGCTACTCAAGGAAAGGAGATACCTCAGAAAACATGTGCAACAGAAAATGAAGAAGAGGAAACAGGTATTGATTGTTGTTCTTGTGGTTCACCTTCTTGTGCATGCAATGGTGAAGATAGTGAAAGTAACAGTGTAAGTCTAGAAGAAAATCTCAAGATCAATGATGAAAGCAATGATTGGAATCAATTTCATAAGAGAGAATATATTTACAAAGATATGATCTCTAGAATGAATGAACAGAAAGAAATACTGAATGGACAGATAGACAAGTATCAAAAGTTTTATGTTTATGCAACCAATCAAAGTGAAAGACTTGAAGCAGAAATCATCTCTCTCAAAGAAGATCTGGAAAAATCAAATAAGAGGAATGAAGAACCCCTATCATTTGAAAAGGAAGGACTTGAAGAAAAAATCATCTCCCTCAAAGAAGATCTGGAAAAATCAAATAAGAAGAATGAAGAGCTGTTACAAACATGTGAAGAACAAGAAAATTGGTTGAAGGAAGAAATTTTAAAATTGAATGATCAAGTAGAAGAAGGAAAAAGGGTCGAAGAAAGCATGATGAAGCAATGCCAAATATTGGAGGTTGAGGTAAACATTCTCAAAGGTAAATTAGAAGAAAAGGATAAAATCTTGAGGTTTCAAGATAATACTAATATTCTGAACAATATTCTTAGTAATCAAAGGTCTCCTGCTATTAAACTTGGTCTTGGTTTTCATGAAACTGTTAAAGGAGAATCTAGTTCACAAGGAAGTGCTAAAGATTCAAAGGATGTCAATGCAAAACCTGAAGAGTTGAAAGAAACAAGAAGTCAACCAACAATCATGAACACTCAAAGGAAATCATTCAAAAATGTTGAATGCTTTAAATGTCATAATTATGGGCATGTTGCAGCCAATTGCAGAAGCAGATTGTTTCAGTCACATACAAACGGATTCTACACAGAAAGGTACTCTGGTTTCTTCAAGGGATATTGTTTTTCATGTAGCAAGTATGGTCATAAAGCAGCTGATTGTAATAGAAGAAGGAATAGAAGAACACAGTATGATTCTTATGCTTACTTTTCTGGTCACATAAGATGTTATGCTTGTAACAAGTATGGACATGTGGAAAAATAATGCAGGATGAATAGATCTGAGAAATTGGACAACTTCCAGCACACGATAAGAAAGTTCAAGCAAAGCTGGAAAAAGAAGGAGGACCGGTCAGAAATGTAGGGAATATTGATCCTACTGCAGTCATCCGCTTCTGAAGCTTATTTCTCATCATGACTGCATGAATTATGTGAGATACATTATAGAGATTAGTAATGTATCATCACAGGGGGAGCAATGTATGATGATTCTCATGGTTGATTTATGTTTATTTCTGACAGTGCATCTGATGTGAATAAGATAGGTACAGGTGGTACAAATTCAGGGGGAGAAGAAGGAGTGTGAAATTTTCAGTATTTCACTTTCCATACGTAGGTTTAATGAAGTAAATTCATGTATACACGCGAGTTCCAGTGGACACAAACGCGTATGCATTTATGATAAGAAAATTAGTATGACAGCTCAAGAACAAGAGCACAGGTTCAGGGGGAGCATCAGTCTGACTATTAATGATTGCAATATTGAATTATCTGCTTATGTTTGAGTTCTAAATGAATATGACATGATACATGATTTAATATGATGAGTTTATGGATGAGCCCTGTTTGCTTTTTGCTGAAGAGTATTCCTTGCTTTCACACATGGATGAGATGGAAGTCTTATGATTCAGAGATACAGACAGATCATGCAGAGATTTTTGTTGATGACTTGCTGTTGAAAGCATTCAGGTTGCACAAGCTAAGGAGGAGCCTTGGTCATATGGAAAGGATGCGTGGATGCACAGTTTCAGGGGGAGCATTAGCCTTGCTGAGCATAATGCATTGTTGGCATTATGATGATTCTGAAACATTATCTCTCTCTTGAGGTATTTTTGGTATTTGTTACAAAATATCATGTTGAGACCTATGATGTAAATTTGTAATATTTAATCATGTAAGGAATTTATAAACCCACTTGGTTGGGTACTTGTGTCACATATGTAAATCCACTTGGTTGGATCATTGATGTAAGTAAGAGTCCTTGGTGATAGGAAAGGTCATAGAGTCATGTAATTCATTGAAAAATATGTTTGAACATTCAGCATGAACTCAGGGGGAGCATGGTAACTTCGCTGCACATCAGATCTACAACGCTCTTCTTTCTACATGAGTAGAAAAACCTTGTGTTGATTATTGATCCGCCCTTTTCCCTTGATGTCAAAGGGGGAGACTTACATGGTGTTTGAATAAGGGAAGAATATCATTATGCTTAATGTATCTATATGTTATGGTGATCAAACACCATCGTGGTTTCCATCAAGTCCAAAGGGGGAGATTGTTGGCAATATGATGTAGAGTGTTGTCCTTGATGGCAATCCACTTGATGAAGATGATGGCAACCTACTTGATAAAGTTGTCCTTAATTCTTGATGAGTTTGTTAATGATGTGAATATGATGTTCTACAAGTAGCTCAGAAGTACCAGATAAAGAAATATCAGTAAGAGCCAGAACAATGATGAAAAGTGTGTGTCACAAATCATACACGGGTTCGTTAAGGCAAAGTAGCGTATGCACGCGAAAAAGTACGTGCCAAGTTGCATATGTCATTTTGCGCTCCAAATTTAGAATACCAAGGGGTGTTACCATGGTATTGACCCATTGTATTGAGCACTGGAATATATATTTGATCCCATCCAGGAATACCATTGGTATGGTGTGGTTTTGGCTCATGGTATTGATAAAGGCTAAACCTATATAAGGAGAAGAAAATCATTGTGCAAAGTGTGAGCAAGATGTCTGGGTTCTAATGAATACTTCTCTTTGAAGTATATCTGTATGTTATGGGTAACAGTTAAATGATAGACTTGATTTCATAATGCACCAGTGAAGAAAATGATGAAGAGAGATCTCTCGGTCTGAAATGTATTTGTATCTTCTAGATCTGTTTATGAAATGTTTAGATTTGAGATGAGGCGAACATGTTTCTGAAGTGAAGGGTAAAATCTAAGCTATGCATTTGTTCTGAAGAATTTTGCTGACCTAAAATGTCTGAAGATATATACGCAAGTTTGTAACAGAGTAAGCGCGTATATATGTGGGTTGGATTAAGAGAAAGCGCATATGGGTTGTGAAATTAGTTCTGTAATATGTGCAGATGTATACGCGGGTTTATATACATGAAAGCGCGTATATACACTGGATCAGTGAAAGGAAAGCGCGTATATACACTGGATCAGTGAAAGGAAAGCGCGTATGAAAACTAGGGTTTGCTGAAGTATGTGGTATAAAATGTCTGATCTGTTCTGCTGTATTACTGCTATCTGTCTATGATGTATTCATACAGATCTGGGTTTTCTGAATATTGATTATGTTGCTGACTACATTGAGAAAAGATCAAGTTGTTGATTGATTGGTTGATGATTCATTGAATGAATTGATAAGGGTATAAGTTTCAGTTTGATGTATGATTGAGCTTAAATGTGTGGAGTGGGTCCAGTCTGAAACTATGATGAAAAGTGGCCTGCAATTTGTGATCTATTGAAGCTATTGGATCCAGTATGAAAATTGATGAAACGTGGTCCATGGTGGTGCTGAGGGTTGTAGCCTTTATTCAGGGTTTTGTAGCTCCCTTCCAGGAGAGGCTGGTAAATGAGAGCAGGGGGTCGTAGCTCCCTTCTAGGAGAGGTTGGTAAATGAGTACAGGGGGTTGTAGCTCCCTTCCAGGAGAGGCTGGTAAACGAGTACAGGGGGTTGTAGCTCCCTTACAGGAGAGGCTGGTAAACGAGAGAAGGTTATAGCCTTCTGCAGGTGGGTGCCTTTGTGATGGTATGAGTCTGCGCCAGTACATGGTTGTAACATGTTTTCTTTATATAATAAATATTGAATACTGAGATGACGGCAGCGGTGGTTTTCTCCTGACTTGGGTTTCCACCTTAAATCCTGGTGTTCTTGTGTGATGCTTATGTGTGATGGTTTATTCTGTTATTACTGCACATGCTTACTATTATCTAATCATCAGAAGAATGAATGTTGCATAGATCTAAGTAAATAATTAATGGCATAATAAGATCTCTATATATACGCGAGTTTTATGAAGGATATCCGCGTGTATACACTAGTTGGCTTCAGCAAAGTAACGTATGGGTTTTTAGAGAATGAAAAAGTAAAAGTTTGAGTAAGTCCTAAATATTGATTCGCGCTGCCCCCCCCCCCCCCCCCTCCGTCTCAGTATTTTTCCCAACAGAAATACCCAAGTATATGTATGGAAATGGTATGATGAACGTTTAATAGGATGATGAAATGTAAGGCAAATGTGGATCAAAATGGGACATTTCTGAGGCCCAACATAATCCCTAACTGAACTTGTTGCATGTCCCCATGCAACCATTCATGGATCTTCTTAATAACTTTTCGCATTCGATCTGTGGCTTTGAATAATGTTGTTTTTTTAATAGGGAATGTTTCCAGGATGTGAAATACATGAGTAAAAACTCTTGAGTAACAACTGACATTTATTATGGTTGGTTCTTGTGTGACAACCATGAATATAAAGAATGTTGGTTCTTGTGTTAACAACATCCATTTCGTTTGTATTCTTGCTGTAATAATAATTTTAACCATACATTCACTAGAAATGATAAGCAATTAATGTGCATAAGAAAGCCTTTGTTTATATGTAGGAATCGTTCCAAAATGTGTATCAATGTGTATGCAGCAAAGTGCAACCAAAGTACCATTGGAAAAGAAATGTTGGTGGACGGGTAATGAGATGAAAAATTGAACGATGAGATGGTAATGAATGAAAAATGGAATGAAATTTTGGTAATGAATATAGTTTCCCCTCCCCACAACTAAACTTGTTGCATGTCTCCATACAACTGACTGTAGGTTATAAAAGGAAAATGGAGCAGGGTGAGGGAATTTTCCGAAGTTACACAGTTCTAGTAGTTAAGGAATTACATGATTTAAGGTTAGAAAACCACATACCTCCACTTACCCAAGAGTGATGATGAACTATGCAATAGGAATATGATTTATGTTGGTGTTGGATCATGAAAGATGTCACTGCTGCAAGATTAGAGAAATGTAATTGTGAATGTTTCTACAACTGTAACTGGATCATGGGAAGTGAAGGAATATGAACTGCTTCTGTTGAATCATGGAAAATGTGGAAGGAAAAAAGTGGAACTATGGTATGATGATATGGCTGAAGTCATGTTGTTTTACTATACTAATGGAATCATGAAAATGAATGTATAGGTTTCACCTGCTACAAAAATCGATGGAAAAATTCCAATCATGTGAATGAATGTGTCGATGTCAAGCATGAAGGGAAATCATGGGATTACCGACCATTGATGAAATTCATTAACCAATGTGAGGAAACTCACTATTGATGTAAATGAGTTCCAAGGTACCAAATTACATCTCGTGAAGTGCGAATGGATGTGCTAAGGTTGAGCCACTTGCTAAATCTGACGATCAGGGGAAATTTATGTAATCCCATGATTTTCAGCGAGAGAACTTGCCATTAAGGCATGCAAGCCTCCAAGTACTCAAAAGGAACTCTAGTCTATATCCCAGATAAGGTGTTGAGGTCGATGGGGAAATTTTTTTTGAAAGGTGGGCCTTAAGGAATCCCACATCAGTCAATGCGAGTTTAACAAAAAAATTGGTAGGAGTATAAATGAAAAGATTTCAGAATCAGGTAGTGTATATGGTAGGGCAATGTAATCCTGGAAAGGGAGCTTGGGATTTTTATTGACAAGGAAAAATGAACTAAAAAATAAGAAGGATATGATGTATGCAATTCAAAAAAATAGGCGTGTACAAAGTCATGAAGGATAATAAAATGGAAGATGGGCTTCAACACGGGGATAATTAAGGTGCTTGGAAGGAGAAATGTGGGTAAACATATCATGATGCAAAAAGGTTTTTGTGTAGCAGAAAATGTCTGATCCGAATGGAAAATGGCATCCACCCATGGTATTCATCCACCCATATTATCCATCCACCCATGGAATTTTCCCATTGTATTGTAAATGGCATCGACCCATGGTATTGTAAGTGGCATCTATCCATGATATTCATTCACTCATGGTATGCATCCACCCATGGTATTCATCCACACATGGAATTTACCCATGGTATTGTAAGTGGTCTCTGCCTATGGTATTGACCCATTTTATCCACCTATGGTATCAACCCATGGTATTGTAACTCAAAAAAATGTTATAAATAACAAGTCTCACTTTGTAAAAGGAAAAATTGTCCACCACAATGTAGCTTCTATAGTTATTCTCTAGTTTAATAAAACAGGTTTCTTTGTGGTTTTATTTTCTTTGTGCTCTCTCTCTTTTCTGGCATTCTAATTTTGCAAATCTTGTCAAATCCATTTCAATTTTTTTTAGATCTACAAAATTAGAATGCCTGAAAAGAGAGACAGACAATTTGTCCTTTTACAAAGTGAGACTTGTTATTTATAGCATTTTTTTGAGTTACAATACCATGGGTTGATACCATATGTGGAGACCATGGGACAATACCATGGGAAAAGACCACTTACAATACCATGGGTAAATTTCATGTGTGGATGAATACCATGGGTGTATGCATACCATGGGTGAATGAATATCATGGATAGATGTCACTTACAATACCATGGGTGGATGAATACCATGGGTTGATGCCATTTACAATACCATGGGTAAATTCCATGGGTGGATGGATAACATGGGTGGATGGATAACATGGGTGGATTCCATTTTCCATTCGGATCATTCCTCCCTCCTTAAGAAGCAACGGTCCCCATTGCGTGAAGTTCCCTCCTGAGAATCCTTTGTTGAATATGAAGAGCCACTAAAGAGAAAGGTTTTGTGTGGTTAACCCATAATCATGATGAACGAAGATCCAAGGAAAGAGATACCCTGTAATGCTTGTGACCAACTGTGATATTGACAGTGTGCGGCCTAGAAAATGGACTTCGATAAAGTGTGGGTTTGTCGATGATCCAAAACCATGAAAAATGAAGATCCGAGGATAGAGATACCCTGTAATGCTTATGACCAACTATGATACTAACAGTCTGCAGCCTAGCAAATGGACTTCGATGAGAAGGATTTTGTGTGGTTGACCCATAACTGTGATGTTGATTGTTGATGAAGTAGCAGGTTCCTACATAGCTTGGGGTGGGAGGGCACGTCTCCAAATAACCCAAGCCGAATGCTTCTATGATGAAACTGATGCATATGAAGCAAGTGCCTACTAAAGCGGGGTGGGAAGGCATGTCTCCAAAGGGAATCTGCTCCAAATGTTGCTCCATTTTTAAAATGGGTGGAACTTAGGAAATATAGCTTAGAATGTTTATTATAACCTATTTTTGGAAATAGAATGATCATTTTGCATCTTCTCATGTATTTGAAATCGCTATTTGGAGAACCTAGACCCTCAGATTCACACTGGAATTGTCCCGCTGTCAGAAAATTTATGAAAAAAAAATAGCTGATTTTAAATCAATGATAACTCCTTCCTCTGAACTCCAATTCAATCGATTTTTTTTGAAATCAAGTGATTTTTCAAGGCGAGATCAGATCTATAATTGTTTCTCTCAAATTTTTCACTGAAAACTACAAAAAATGACAGGAGATTCGACGTCCACGAATTGTCGTCAGAAAAATTTCTGCAACATTATTGATTTGAATCAGCGATATCTCCCCCATCCAAACTCCAATTTAGCTTCTTTTTTTTTTGAATTTGTGTATTTTTTTGCAAGGAATCCAGATATAGTATTTTTTTTTTTGGTAAAATTTTGACCAAAACTTTCAGATCTGATCTGAAAACTCGCCGTCCAAAATTAAATCATGGAGTTTGCTGAAGATTGTTGCAAAACATTGAAACTGAAATATGCTTCAAACCCTCATTCTTATGGAGGCATAACCTGAATCTGATACCACTGATCCGGATCTTGGGGGGAGGCCCCAAATATCTAAAAATTTGAAATGGATTTGACAAGATCTGCAAAATTAGAACGCCAGAAAATAGAGAGAGCACAAAGAAAATAAAACCACAAAGAAACTTGTTTTATTAAACCAGAGAATAACTGTAGAAGCTACAATGTGGTGGAAAATATGTCCTTTTACAAAGTGAGACTTGTTATTTATAGAATTTTTTTGAGTTACAATACCATGGGTTGATACCATAGGTGGATACCATGGGTCAATACCATGGGCAGAGACCACTTACAATACCATGGGTAAATTCCATGTGTGGATGAATACCATGGGTGGATGCATACCATGGGTGAATGAATATCATGGATAGATGTCACTTACAATACCATGGGTGGATAAATACCATGGGTGGATGAATACCATGGGTCAATGCCATTTACAATACCATGGGTAAATTCCATGGGTGGATGGATAACATGGGTGGATGAATACCATGGGTGGATGCCATTTTACATTCAGATCATTCCTCCCTCCTTAAGAAGCAATGGTCCCCATTGCGTGAAGTTCCCTCCTGAGAATCCTTTGTTGAATATGAAGAGCCACTAAAGAGAAGGGTTTTGTGTGGTTAACCCATAATCGTGATGAACGAAGATCTGAGGATAGAGATACCCTGTAATGCTTGTGACCAACTGTGATATTGACAGTGTGCGGCTTAGAAAATGGACTTCGATGAAGTGTGGGTTTGTGGATGACCCAAAACCATGACAAATGAATATCCTAGGATAGAGATACCTTGTAATGCTTATGACCAACTATGATACTAACAGTGTCCAGCCTAGCAAATGGACTTCGATGAGAAGGATTTTGTGTGGTTGACCCATAACCGTGATGTTGATTGTTGATGAAGTAGCAGGTGCCTACATAGCTTGGGGTGGGATGGAACATCTCCAAATAACCCAAGACGAATGCTTCTATGATGAAACTGATGCATATGAAGTAGGTCCCTACGAAAGCGGGGTGAGAAGGCACGTCTCCAAAGGGAATCCGCTCTGAGTGCCGCTCCATATTTAAAATGGGTAGAACTTGGGAAATATAGCACAAAATATTTATTATAACATATTTTTAGAAATAGAATGATCATTCTGCATCTTCTCATGTATTTTAAATCATATTTGGAGAACCTAGACCGTCAAATTCGCGTTGGAACTGTCCCATCATCACAAAATTTCTGAAAAAAAAAATAGTTGATTTTAAATCAATGATAAATCCCTCGTCTGGACTCCAATTCAATCGATTTTTTTTTAAATCAGGTGATTTTTCAAGGCGATATCAGATCTATAATTGTTTCTCTAAAAATTTTCACTGAAAAATGCAAAAAATGATAGGAGATCCACCGCCCACAAATTGTCGTCAAAAAATTTTCTGCAACATTGTTGATTTGAATCAGCGATATCTCCCTCATCCAAACTCAAATTCAGCTGATTGTTTTTTTTGAATTTGGGTATTTTTTTGCAAGGAATCCAAATCTAGCCTTTTTTTGTAAAATTTTGAACAAAACTTTCAGATCTAATCTGAAAAATCGCTACCCAAAAAAATTTGATGGAGTTTGCTAAAGATTGTTGCAAAACATTGAAACTGAAATATGCTTCAAACCCTCATTCCTATGGAGGCATAACCTAAATATGAAACCACTGATCCAGATCTTGGGGGGAGGCCCCCAATATCTAAAAATTTGAAATGGATTTGACAAGATCTGCAAAATTAGAATGCCAGAAAATAGAGAGAGCACAAAGAAAATAAAACCACAAAGAAAATTGTTTTATTAAACCAGAGAATAACTATAGAAGCTACAATGTGGTGGAAAATCTGTCCTTTTACAAAGTGAGACTCGTTATTTATAGCATTTTTTTGAGTTACAATACCATGGGTTGATACCATAGGTGGATACCATGGGTCTATACCATGGGTAGAAACCACTTACAATACCATGGGTAAATTCCATGTGTGGATGAATACCATGGGTGGATGCATACCATGGGTGAATGAATATCATGGATAGATGTCACTTACAATACCATGGGTGGATGAATACCATGGGTGGATGCCATTTACAATACCATGGGTAAATTCCATGGGTGGATGAATACCATGGGTGGATTCCATTTTCCATTCGGATCAATGTCATGACATACGTAATTAAGAATTAGTTACTCCAAGATTTTAATGATGCATGTTTCATTATCATTTCTAAAGAGCACTCTTGCACGAAACTAGATTGTCTGCGTACCTGTAAAAACTTAGTACGAATCCTGCGTGAAATTTGTGAGAACTTTGAAAAACATAAAATGCAGGAATGAGTATGAATGCTAGAAACCAAATAAAATGAAATGCATTTACCCATTTCCATTGCTCACAAGTTTCTTTGCAATAAATCCAAGAAACAAATTAGCGTAAATTGTTTTCAGGAATTATGAAATGTCCATTTCCAAAATCTTTTTGTTGTTGTTTTTGTTTTTAAGTTTTATTTAGTTATTTATTTTTTTTCTTTGTTATTTTTATTTATTTTTTATTTTTTATTTTAATTTTTTTATTGTTAATTTGTCTTATTGTTTACACAACCTTTTATAGAACAGCAATAGAACAACAAAAATATCTGGAACAAGTATGAAAAAATTGTCTCAACCGAATGATCGATCAATCATGAATACATTTATCGAGAGAATTTTCGTGAGCAGTTGTAATGTACCATCCATCTTGACTCACTTCAACACTTGTGAGTGGTGATTTTGTCTCCTAAAGTAAAGCAATATTCTTTGTCCGCAAATGATGAGTGACAAAACTTTAGCATGACGATCACAGGTTATACCAGGCTTTGTCGATTCGTGACATCAACCTTGTTACCAAAAATTATAATGGGAACGCAAACAAAATTCACATTGGATCATCCTGAAAATAGACTTCTTGGAATGAATTCCAACAAAGGTATCATTGTTGGCATTAAAATATGGTGTTCCAGTTACGCATTTAACTAATATTTAACTGGTAGAAAATAAGATTTATGGATCATCAGTCAGATATCGAGATCTGATATCCTGGTCTCTTTCTCTTTCATGGCCAACTCAAACAATTCTTCGATCAATGAGTATACAATGAAGGTGTTTGTGATGAAGGAATTTTTCTCTAAAAAGTTGGTTTAATGGACAGAGGACTCCCGACAATTGTGTTGATGTAACTGTGAATTGAATTTATACAGTCCAGTGGTTGCAATGAAAGTGGATACTATCACAGACACATCGAAAATCCAGTTTTGATATGCATCTTGAGGTTGTGAAGCCAAAGGATTTTCTCTAGTGTCACAGATCCCCCTCTGGTTCATGAAATATTCTGATGATGTATTTTCCATTCAATGTAAACATTGTATTCAAGCACAATCTTAATAATAATTATGCACTTGAAATGAATTTGAAACTTGTAATCTGTGTTTATGGGAGTAGGAAAGAGGGAAAATATAAATACCCAATGGGAAAATTATTTACGTATCTTAATAGCATCTTCAGCTTACTCCCTTTCTCCGAAGAAATTCCTGTGAACATATCAACTTCCATGGCATCCATGACATCCCTAAGAAGCGTCACAACTCTTATGAAACTCCTCCATAACAGCCAGAGCATGCCTAAATTTAATTTTACTCATAGTCCATTGTCTAACAACGAAACCCGTCGTAGCACACGCAGCAACAGATAATACTTAAAATTACGCGCGTTGTGGCTTTGCCCATTTTCTTTCACAGAATAATAAATAACTCTTCACTGATATTTTATCGAGAAAATTACTCTGAAGCATTAATAACTACTGCAGGGTAGAAAACTACCTGAGAATACCTTATGTGCATAAATATAAATTATGATTTGAAGGGTGTGTGAGAGGGTCAACGAGATTTCTGATAACAGGAACATAGCCATCCATACACAATCCATTACTTGCATCCAAAGAAATGTATATAAATAAGTATTGACAGTTGTAGTACGCATGGAGGAGACTCCTGTGTGGATTTAGAACAAAAGATCTGAGAGTGCAAGTGAACAAACATAGAGGACATATCTACACAAAATGATAACGACCTCACAAAAATTTTGTTACTGATAACAAAATTTCAGCCAATGATGCAATATATAGAAGATATGGAGGATTGGATCACAAAATCCTCATTACTCAATTAACAAAAATTTGGGTTCCTTATCAATCGGATTTATTTGTTGTTTAAATGACAGATATAAGAACTGTCCTACCCATGCATCCAGAATAATGGTGCGAAGAAATAGCTTTGTTGTTGAATGGTTCAGCTTGGTGAAGTCATAATAAGGATGGAGAAACGAACGACAAATGAATGACAAGGTTTAATGCTCAAATCTCCGCGTATCATGGGCCTTTATAGTTGACCAAAACCTATTTCCTGCTCCATTGTTTCCCTCCATATGATATTATCCTTTTTACTACCATTTTGAATGATTTTGTTGTTAAATTTCACAAGCAGTGACGTAACAATGGGTCCTCACACGACTCAATCACAGTAAACTGCTACCAGCTTCCACAAAGAAAATTTATTTTCATAATGCTTGGGAACATGTTGAAAAAAGTTATCGTTGCTCTTTATATGGCATAGGTTACAGAGGTTCAAGTTGTAATTCTGGTTATCTCTTACCAATCTGAGCCCTCCAACAAATGATTATACTGAGGTGTTATTTTGTGACCATTGTCCAAGATTTACAGTCACAGGCATGTCTGAGCATCAATACCGAGCTTCAATATGATATTGTTCTCGTTGTTCGAAATCTTCAACGACATCAAGAGTAATCATTGGCATCAACATATACTATCAGGCCGTCAAATTTGTAGAATGGTTACTCCATAACAATCTTCCTAAAATAGATGTGTTATTTATATAAATATTGGTATTTTCATTCATTGGAATGTATATAGCGTTGATTATATATTTGACATTTAGACGAGACAAGAAAGTCACTTGTGTAGCCCCAGGAGGGTTCTCCCTGCCAAGCCCTCTTAGCACTTCTAATTACTTAGAAAGTAGAGAGTTGGAGGACCAGATGGATTTATCGCTCTTCCATCTCCTGTATTATGAACCGACCCTCCATCTTTCCTTCATAAGAAGCTCACCATCCTTCTATGAAGCTCTCCCTCACACAAGTGCATTCTTCAGGAGAGGAGACAGTATGGATGCCAAAGAATAATAATTTTTTGCTGCTATTAGTTCAATGATAGAAACTGACTATGCCACACTGGTGAATATGTTCACTTTAGATCCGGAAGTGGGGTGTTATCTTTTGAACAAAAAGGGATATTTCTCTTATTAATAGCGGAGGTACTGCCTTACCGTAGGAGGATTGGTGTTCTCAAGCCGAGTAGAGGTGAGATGTTCAAGAGTCAAATTTGGATTGGTTAAAAAAAAACATTAAAGGAAGAGTCAAAAATCTGAAAATTTTATTTAGCAAAATAATTTATGAGCAAATGGGAACAAATCATAGACGAAAAATAGATTAGGAAAAATTTGTTTTATCTTTGATAATAAAAATTCTTCCTAAAAACATTAGAGGCATCCTACTTTCTGATCCTTGTGATCGCACGAACTACGGATGAGAACATACTTATTCTAAAAATGATGTTTTATTTGTTATCCTACCTATTCTACGCTAATTAAAAATTAGAAATTAGTTACTTGTAGTAAAATAGCCAATGTAACCATCCACACAATAGTATTACGAATATGTTCATTGTCGATTTTTTGAATGAAAAATAAAAATATGCAAAAATAAATAAATCTAATTGTTGTAACTGTGAACTAACTAAATAAAAACAAAAAAAATGATATAATTGAGTATTTACTTGGAACCATTGTTTGATAAATATTTTTTAGCACAATTTCCCTCACTCAGATCATGTTGTAACTCTTCTTCATCCTTCTCGATCTCTTGTTCGAAGAATTGTTCGCCCTCGGATGTGTAGGAGTTTCTGGAAGTTGAATCTTCATTCATTGTTGGAGTAATTAAGCTCTCAGCTACTGTCAAGATCTCCTCTTCGTAGGAAAAGGAGATCTCGACTTTTGCAAGGATCTGAGTGAGTTGTTCCAAGGTAATACTCATCACAAAACCATCTTACATACATGGGTTAATAGATAGGTTCTTACAGCACCCAAAACTAAAATCATAATGAAAATAAAATAATTGCGTAAAAATCACAAATTGAAACAATTAAACACTCATACTGAAACAGAAAAAAATTACTCTTCATAGTTGCAGAAAACACACACTTGCATAAATTGAAATTCACACATTTATGAAAAGAAGAGGTCAACCAAAAACATCATTATTTCAAGGCGATTTGCAAAATATATGCATATAGAATACCAACAACTAACACTGGTGCATTTTCCAAAAAGAGGGTTGTTGAGCAAGCATTTGACTTGCTGGTTACTTAGGTTCTTACCTCCTGTTTTCAATACCCTGTTGTTTTATAGCAAGAAAAAAATGAAATTAATTAAAACTAGATATTATTGTGGTAATGCTATTTGACTTCCTCCCCAGAAACAACGCCAAAATGTTGGGCGAAAAAATGATCATTAATTAATTTCGTTGTAGTACTTGTCCAATAATTTAATTGTCAATCTGAGGATCGTAGAATTACGAAGCACACTCAAATATATGCAGGACTAAAGTGTGATTAAGCTAATCTAAATTACTTGACTGAAAGTAAATAGCATGAAATAAGTTCACTGAGAAATCAGGAAATTTCATAAAGAAAAAAACACATGAAGAGCAACAAGACAATATCTGTGAGCTCACAATAATAGTGGAAGAATTATATCACACTATGATAAATGGAAAACATAACAATGAAATATTACATAATCATTATTATAATCATAACTAACTATAACTTAATTACCCCTAATAATGACTTCCTCTCCTTTCACCTAATCTACACTTACGAATTCTCCTAATAATGACCTAAGAATCCTCTCTCATAATTACTCAATAATCACCCAAGAATGAATCCCTCATGAAGAGAGAGCAGTCTCTTTTATACATGAATCTCCTTTGAAAAGGAGATAAGCCTCTCATAATTACACATCCACTATTCTCTGAACCATTTTCCCATTATTACAAAATATGATCCCTTTAAATCCTCACACATATCTCTCATAAAACTTTAAATAATATATGCTTCCCATGATCTTCTCCTTTGAATAGGCTTTGAATAATTATTTCCTTGAAATGGTGGAGTAAATATCCAAGAAGTCTTTTGAAATAATCCTTCACATATTCCTATAAATCAAAAAGCTCATCCATACTTGAGATATTAATGAAAATCATATTAATTTTCTAATATTTAATCATTAATTCACTTATAATACTAATATGAATAAAGTGGAAAATAATAAGGAAATACCCAAGTATATGTACGGAAATGGTATGATGAAGGGTTAATAGCATGATGAAATTAAAGAAAAGGTGGATGAAAATGGGACCTTTCTGAGGCCCAACAAGTTGGATGTTTGGGCACACACACATTTGCATACCTCTATCAGAATCTTGGACATCCCTAGTGACAGGATGGTTTGGTATAGGGGTACACCCTTTTTAGGATATATCTCAGCATATCGATCATGTGTGGATTCATAGGGTGATTAGCCTACTTTGGCAGGAGCTAATTGGAGGAGGTGGCATTGGCAGGCCATCAAACGATGCCTTGGATGGAGCCAATGATTCTTCACCTTTTTGTGGGACACAGAGGTCACAACAGAGTGGTACAGTAGTAGTAGGAGGTATCCAGTGGTATACATGGGTAGGTTGCAGCATAAAGTGGCATGTTGAGGAGTGTAGAGACACTTGGTGGTATGCAATGACCCATGATGCGGTGCAACAGGCACTTGGAGTGTTGCCTCCAAGGATACGTATGGGCAGAAAATTATATGGAGACAATTATCTCCCATTGATGGATTGGGCCTTAGAGCTACTGAGGTTTGACATAGCATTGTTACTCTTGATTTCATATGAGGAGTTGAACCACTTAGGTGTACCTAGGAAGATGAGGATGTGTATATTACATTTTGGTGGATGCACTAGCAGAGTGGTGGATGCATGGGTACATGTGGGCTACCCTATGGTACAGGATGGAATTGGAATCAAGTGGTGCATATAATTGTGCCATAGAGTCCATATTTGTGCAAAGGAGTGTTATTTCATAATCAGAGTGGTGCAACGTAAGCATGGTGGCACTCTTATGAGACTGGCATGGGATCTGAGAATCACTGCATTTAACGGTTCATCTACCCTTAAGGGTGATCGGGTGCCTACCAGGGAAGATCATTTAGATCTTCCAGTGGGCTTTAGTGATTCTTTATTAGTGTGGAGAACTTCACCAGCATGGAGTTATAATCAGCAGGGGGAGTTCAAGAGGAGCTCGTGCATTGGAGGAATTATTCCCACAGGAATCAGATTCTATCTTCAGGCTCCCACCCTTGGAGTACATGATATGGATGACTTGGTAGAGCAGTTTCACATGGAGATAGATAGTATTTTATATGATTGTGATGCTCTATCCACTGGTGGTACGCACAGAGCCTCTAGTACTTGTATCCAATTGGATAGAAAGTGGAGCAAGGTGTTTCTCAAAATTATTAGGATGGCTTGGGATCCTGGTATTGATATATCTCTTCATATCAGGTTGATGCTAAGACCAAGGATGATATTGTGGTGCATCTGGAACCCTGGAAAATTTTGCAGTGACTATGGGGGAGTGCTAGTAGAAAGGATTCTTGTTCAAGCATTACTTGAGGAGAAGCATTTTTTGGCGAGGAGGATTGTAATATTCCTAATTAGCTTTTAGCTAATTGGAATATTATTTTTTATTTTTCTTAATAAGATAGATGAATAAGAGGGTAGAGGGACCCATAAATCCCTTTAGTAGGAATAAACCACTTCTTAGTGTGAATGTGGGTCAGAGCATATGGATGGGGTCAAGATGAATAAACCACTTCTTAGTGTGAATATGTGTTAGTGCATGTGGATGGGGTTAAGA
This sequence comes from Pinus albicaulis, assembly GCA_034641835.2. Taxonomy (NCBI): domain Eukaryota; kingdom Viridiplantae; phylum Streptophyta; class Pinopsida; order Pinales; family Pinaceae; genus Pinus; species Pinus albicaulis. The sequence goes on along the minus strand of CM076577.1, from coordinate 433,187,076 downwards.
TTACCAAATCAACAACGCAGTCATGATGGTAGTGGATATAGTGGAGGACAACACAGTCATAATGGAGGTTAGTGGCCATGTGTGCAACATCATTATTGGGTGTGAGGGCTCACAAGCATAAAAGGAAGGTGAGGGCAACCATAAAAGGCATTCTGAATATTGATATTGTATTGTCATTTATTAATTTCTGCATGCTTAAGTTGTTTAGCTAAGTCTGTTGTATTGTTTAGCACACAGTTGTTTCTGAGTGGAAATACCACCCTTATCCTCAGGGGACTTTGAGTGCCCACTCATGAAACATAAATTGTGAGAAAAAGTTCAACATCTAGAATCAGGCAATCATTCTGTCCCTCCATGCAGGAACAGACACATGTAGGAATTACGCATTCCACCAATAGGGTTTGAGAGGAGGAAGGAAGTTCCAAGCATCTCAGCTTGGAATCCTGTGTTAGGATTAGCCCTTCACTTGTGAGTATATTTTAGCATCTTGAAAGCAGTATTGTATCATCCAGAAACAAGATATAAGCTTTATCTCCTCTTTGGCAACGCAGTCACTTCCAATAGTTAAGCAGTCCAACAGTTATAGCTTCAGAGGAGGAGATAGAACTCAAGACTTACAAATTGAGATCTGGTGAGGGGATCAATCCTTCATATGTTGAGTTGATTGGGAGTTGTAGCAATAATTTTATCTTCAAATCAGCCCTGTCACTGTAGCTACCCAGCAGGATTGTGTAGTTCAGCCAACAGGAGTGCAGTTTGCAACCCAAAAAAAGCCAAATTTCCGAAGTCAAAACCAGGCCAAACCATTTATGGGTTTTTCTAGGTTTTTATGGGTTTTTCGAGTAGAATCTGTGGTTGAAATCTCAGGTTTTTCTTAGCACTCTAGTAGCCTCTCGCACATGGTTCTTGTTCCCAGCAATAGTAGTTTCCAGAATCACTGCTAAGAGGCAATCCTTCTAGCAATAACAACAACACAACATTTCCAGTACTAGGATTTAGAGCTATTCCATCCACTTCTTGTTGGCTTGAGTGCATCTTCTTTAAAGCACTATGTAATTTATCTTGTTTTTTATTATAATGATATGACTTAGTTTTTTTTTCTCATGGTTACGATGTCTTAATGTAATTTCTACTTGCAGCATATTTCTAGGATTTTTTAGACTTTAGTGCTATTGTTGGCTTGAGGGGTCCTGACCCAGATTCGGAGTTAAAGGTTTGCCAACAAACCCCTATACTACTAGCCCTTTCGGCAGTGACCTACTTGCGCAGGTCAAAGTCTCACCCAAAGTAGTATGGGTGGGTGCTAGAACCAGGTTTCTGCACCCTGAGAAAGGATAGGTAAGGCAAGCAAAGTTGTGTCCTGCCTCGAGATATCCAAATATTCCCAAGCAGGGATTATAGGTCTCTTTTCGCATCCACATGCGCAAGGTCAATTATACTATGGTGCTCAATCATCACATACTTCTAAGGCAATAGCTCAATATTGCATAAAACAGAACAAAACAGATCTAGATGCAGTAAAAACACTTACACAGAACTTTCGCAGCTGAATACAGAATATGCATAATACAGCAATTACCAATGATTCGCATAAATGGTACACATAGATTTAGTTCTCAAACAACCTTTCTTATTCATAAATTCATCAATTCCCTCTTACAATACCTGTCCCAGCCTGCGCACATAGCAGCAGGGTCCACACACAGCAGGACTCTGGATCTTCGCGCACACAGCCAGCAAGAGTCCTTCCCCAAAAACCCAAATAGATTTACTAAACCACAATTCGCATCAATAGCTCTTCTCTTCTCTGCCTTACAATTCAAAATGTTCCTCTATTTATAACAATATAGCCTAAACTTTCCTATGGTCTACAAACCTTGGTTTTTGAACCCCAGGTTTACCCTTTGACCCATTACAATGCTTTCAGGGCTTTGACCCACCCCAAAACCCCTGTGCTAGATTAATGATAATAAAAAATATACAAAATCGGACCAGTTTCACAGCTTGTAGGAGACCCTGTTCCAACAGTCCCCCAACACAATCTTGCGACTCGTCCCGAGTCACTGTGGTGGTGCAATCTCTACCTGTGCATGTAAGGTGTTGAAGGTGATGATCAGTGGAGGTAACACTTCCTAACTCTGGGCAACAGTACTATGTGCGATATCGACAAGCTTTAGGGAGGTAGGTCCTTCAAGAGCCATGGTAACCCACTCCAATATCTAGTTGAGTCGTGCAATGGCGTCATGAGCACCCTAAGATATCTAGAAGGCGGCATCGCCCCATGGCTTCAAGCGCTTTCTGATGACATTCTTGGCACATCGGAGATCCATAATCATGTCTAGGAAGGCGTTGCTAGTTTTCAAGAGTGCCAGATGCTGCACAGGGATGAGGGAGGGAAAGTTAGCTTCGATCTGATCGAAAGCAACTTCCTTCTGTCATAAGTCCTTCTTGACACGCTGAAGCATTGGGTTGAACTGGACCACTGTCCAGAGCTTCATGGCCGCCTCGAGCAACTGAGTACCCAAAGTAAGTTGTCATTTAATAATATCTGTAGCTTCTGTTATCAATGCAACACGTTGTGCCTGTATCTCCGGGGGTATGGTAGGTTGTGCTCGGGCCTGACACATGGTGAATTGGTGGGCCATTTGGATCTTGAGGATTTGTACTTCAGTTTGGGATGCCTTGAGTGCTGCAACCAAGCCTTCTATGGTAGCCCAGAGCGGAGCTGACGCCAAGATTTCATCAGGGATCTCTATGTCGAGCTGGTGAACCACTGTTTTGAGCTACGCCATACGGGAGATATCTTCGGTCTGGCGTGTGCACAGGACTAGCTACGACTCGACTATGTTAGTTCTCATAGAGAGCTGTGGTAGTTGCATATCATCCTTTGTGGCATCTTTTGAGCCCATCCGGCTGGGGCTTTCGATCATCCCAGGGTTGGAAAGGTCGAGAACTTCCGTCGTGTAGCTTCGACGCCATTCTGCACAGGGTTCAAAGTCAATTTTCCCTACAGGGAGCCAGAGGGCAATCATCTTATCAATCTTGGCATCCCCAGACCCTCTCAACACAATATCTGCGGGCGCTGGACTGGTAGGTGCCAAAGCGTTTGGTAAGTTAGGGGCTGCCATGGCAACAAAAGGATAGGCTTCCCAATTTGGAAACTCGCAGACAGTGGAAGTAGCTTGATGGGGTATGACCCAAATGCTAAAGGTCCAGACAATCAAGAAGTGGAATAACAGATGCAGATTACAGAGACAATATGGAGCCTTTATCGGAGTTATCTAGTTTTCCTTATAATGTCTGGGGCTATTCAATGGTAGAGTAAATCTAAATTTAAACTTACCATCAAAACTCACCATAAATTGCCGCATTGATTGCCAACCGCCTATTTTCCGTAATGGTAAGATTCCATTTTTACCAGAGTTCAGTGTTCTGACGGTCATTATTCGCACCTGAGGGCTTTCCCACGGATTTATTGACCTTGGATGACGCCTCCGTGCTATTCGCACATCTTGAATTAAAGCTGATTCCAGGTGTGTTGTAATGTGATTCAGGTACAACTCAAGAAACTTAGCAATTGTATGCATCCTGTCCAGTGCCGCGGTTGGGACAATTCGGGGATCAATCTTTCCTTTCTTCAGGCTAAGGCTCCAATATTCAACTGTGTGTGGTACCAGCATTCCCCTTGATCCGGGTGTGATGTACAGGTGTGATCTTCCCTCAGTTAAGGCATTCGTGTTCTGCAAAGCTGCATCAAGTGCCCCTATGCCATCTTCCACCCTAAATGTTCGCAAAAAATCATCCCACAAATTCTCCCAATGGCGCATGCACTGATGCAGCTCCACATATACATACCATGCAGCTGGATGCAGTCTTAGGTCATGGATAAATAGGTGAACCCGTCCATTTGGGGTTCTGTCACACCATTGTGTTTCCCATGCCAGTAAATATCTGCGTGGGTCTTTTGACCCAAGGAAATTTTGGATCCATCTCCCAGCTGGGGCTCCAAATCGTAGGATCATCTTATCCTGACATTCCTCCCAATTGCAGAGTACCTTCCCATGCGTATCCCACCAACGCATAGGCGCTCTGTGCAGGGCTAGCTGAAGGGCCCCTAGCCTACGTCCCTTGGGAAATTCTGCTTCGAATGCGCGTAAAAATTCATTAATGTCACTCCAGTCCCCAAAGTAGGGCAGGTCTCTTACCTCGGTGGAGATGTAGTAGAAGTTACTTATGACCCGAAGACATTGTAGCACCGAAACCTCATGCAACCAGCCTTGCCAATTCTCTAGTTCCCCATCAAAGTCGGAAAAGCATTCACTATATTTTTCCCAGCAGAGCACTCCTTCCACCGTGGGGTTAATCCAATCCTCATCTGAAGTAGTCAACTTGTAAATGTGATCCACGTCCTCCTCATCGCGCGCTGGCTCTGTATACCGCACACCTTCTGCAGTAACCAGTGGTACTATTACTCGCATACAGTTATTTTCAAACACCATGTTGCGCTTTTTTAGATTGATGACACCCCCCATATCTATAGCCCAGTCCAGTCCTAGGAGTGCAGGGTAGGGATTCGCATCTTCCACGATTTCTATAACCTCAAAGTCAGCTTGGACCTTCACTCCTGCGATATCTACCATGAATTTTGGCAACCTTCCCAGAGGGATGATCTTCTGTTGATTTTCCATGCACAGCTGGATGGTGGACCACTCAAATTTAGGTTCTCCCATTCGTTTCCATGTTTGCTTAGGTAACACGTTCACATCTGATCCGAGATCCAAAATAACTTGATCCATCTCATAGTCACCAATCTGTGCAGTCAGCCGCATTTCTCTACCAGTGTGTTTTTTATACCTGTATAGTTTGTGTACATCCTTGGTCTCGAGGGTCGGATCGGGCCACGCTGTGCAACTATTAATTAATGCCTAAAGGTTCACTACAGCCTTTGGGTTATGTAGCAACTTTATACATGCCTACAGATAGGGCTCAACCCCCTCATCTATCTTGGGGTGTGTCGGTACCTGTGCAATAGCTGCTACTCTCTAAGCGAGGTCCTGGTCAGCTATGGCCATGGTCTCTTGTCCCCTCTTTATGTTCAATCCTCCTTGATAGGTCATAGGATCCATGGTAGCCTCTTCCTTCGATCCCTAGGTGACCATCCTACTGCGTTTTATGACTTTCACAATTGGGTCTATGTTCCTTAGCTTGGCTTTACCTCTCTACACATTCTGCGTAGGGTTGGGCTTCTTTTCCTGCATTTTTGCTATTAATATTGGGAAATATTCGACCGCTTGGTCCAGCTATCTGCAATATTTGCAGGATTGCCTTGTGGGATTTGGGCAGTCCCTTGCAAAGTGTTTTACTTCCCCGCAGTTATAACAGATTAGTTGTCCACGTCCTCGGCCTGCTCTTCCTCCCTGACCTCCCCTGCCCCTTACTGGAGAGCCCCAAAGCTTACGAGGGATCTTGGTGACGCAGGGTTTGATTGTACCCTATACAATTTTCCACGATCTATCATCAAGTCGTAAGTGCGACAGTTCTTCTCATTGTGTCCTATCGACCGGCAGAACCTGCACCATTGTTTCTTCAATTCTGGGACATGCACACCTAGCCGAGGGAAATGGTCTGTATCATGTAGCCCTGCTACATGGTAGTCATCACACCATAGTGCAGGTCCTCTCAAGCCTGGTCATGATAGGATGGATCCCCCACTCGCTCCTGGACATACCAAACTAGGTCCTCCTACCTACATGTAATTTTCCAATAGAGGGCACTGATCCTTCGTATGGCCAGATACCCGACATCCTATGAACCACAGATCTGTGTTGGCTCCTTTTCCTCATTCTTTTCGTAGGTTCTGAATTTCCATGTGCATAGCTCTGAGCTACTCCTGAATTTTCTATACTCCTAATGAAGTATCTTCTCTGGGCGCAGCTTCTAGTTTCATAGCGACTTCCACAGCTTTTTCCTGTGACTCAAAGGTTTTGTGACTCATTAGTGTACGCAGGTGAGGCAACAACATAGCGCTGAACCATTCTGTATGTTGTCTATCTTCATACTCAAATCCTCCTTCCCTGATTTCTTTCTTTAGTCATTGATCAGCCTCCCACACAGACTCAGACGCCCCTCGCTTGAAGTCCTTTACGTCCACTACCAGCTGAGAGTAAGATTTTGGCTTTTGGAATTTTTTCTTCAGAGCATCCTTAATATCTTGAATAGACGCACTCTCATTATGAGAGATGTATTGCATATACTAGTCTAATTCTCTATCTTCGAACGCTAGGGACAGTTGCACCCTCCTCACCGTATTGTTTGTCACATTTTGCATAGTCCATACGGAATTTGCAACAAACAAAAATCGGTCCATATCCTCATCTCCTAACCCCCTTGAAGGTAGGTAGTGTTGTGCTCAACTTAGTGTTCCTAAATTAAGGTCATAAATTATCAACCAGGGTTAGTAAACTGCTGAAGTGTGGTGCACTATATGTGCCTAGGTATCTGTTTCTCACTACGTTGTGTTTTAGTGTTTTTATGATGTTTTTGGTTTTATGGTTTTATGTCAAGAAGGAAAAGAACTAAGTGTTGGTAAAGAGAAGTGGATGGTTACACTAAAACAAAGAAAAACCTATTCTAAACTGTGTATGACACTAAAGAACAAATAATGCAAAGCTTGATAATGACTTCTAGTAAGGAAATAAATCACAATCATGAACTTAATAACTCATAGCATGAACTCATCCAATTCATTCATTAGGAATATGTTGGAATAGTTTGATAAAAGGACAAGTTTAGTACAAATGAGGCTCTCATAAGTACACAGTCATCTTAAAATATTACAAAGAATCTCATCCATGGCTAGAAGTTTATTGGAACACAATTGGAAAAAGACTATTTGTAACACAATAAGATTTCTACTCTGAATTAACTTGTCATGCTAAGATCAATTCATTCTGAAGCTCAACTTGTCACCACTAAAACTTATTCAAAATTTAGAGATTTTCTAAAATATTTTTTTGGAAAGAAAGGTTTAATTGTGAAATTGCAAAGGATTGCAGAATAATCAAGGCCTTAAACTGATATCACTAACTTATTCCTGTTCATATGATGATACATTAATAGAAAGTCAGAACAAAATTAGTTTGTAAATAATGAAGGCCATGAAGTCTAATTTTGACAGTCAACACAACTCAAGGAACAATGGATGAGACTAAACTAGAATGCAATTAATCAAAATTGAAACACAGTGATCACAACTAAACTAGAATGCTTTTAGCCTAACTTTGAAATACAGTGAACTGGGACTGAACTAGAATATCACTAATCTAACTTAAATTACATTGAACAGAGTTATACTAGAGTGCCATTATCAAACTTGAAATATAGTGACATAATTAAACTAAAGTGACATCTACCTCCGCAGTACTACAACTAGACTAAAGATGCAACTAATCACTAAAATGTCTCAGCTCTGTCTTATTCGGAATTAGTGGTATTTTGGAATAGTTTGTAGAACAAGACTGGCTGCAACATGTTATGTAAATGAGCATGAAAGCATAAAATTCAATGAAACAGAACAAAGCTCTAAAACACCACAGCTATGTCTCATCCAAAATTAGTGATATTTTGGAAGAGTTTATAAGATCATGACTAGCTGTACAACTGATGTAATTGAGCATAAGAACGTAAAACTAACTCCTAAAATACTACAGTTACACCTCATTCGACATTAGTGATATTTTGGAAGAGTATGTAAGAACGATACTAAACTGTAGCATCCAATACAAGTGAATATAAAACGCAAAGTTCAGAAAGTCGATTGAACTAGGAATGAAACGAGACTAAGTTACTTATCTAAATCATATGAACAAAGCTCCTTGGGTAACAGGGGCCCCCTACCACCGGAGTAGCACTCAAATCTACTCAAGATTGACTCAGCTCGTGCAATAAAATGATGTTTCTTTCATTAAAGGAGAAATTCTTCAAAACAGAGTATTTACGGCCTTCAAAGATCTATCAACAAAAAAAAATCTAACCAATAGTTTCTCAGTCTCCCGAGTCATACTTATATTGAAATTACATAACTACTCTTTTAGAAAAATAGGGATAAGTGTATTTCCCACTTCTAATCAAATTAAAACTCTTATTAACAGTCTTGTGCTTTACTGCGGACATCTGTAGAGTCTGTGTTTTGATAGGAAACTGCTTCTCTTCTACGTGCATAACCGCTTGGAGACTTTAACTCAGACTTCGTGGTGAGCAAGAGATGATGGGGAGGTGTTGTGGATTTCACCCATATGCCTTTTTCTTTGTAGTGATACCTGGAACCTACGTAAACATGAGGATGGCTGCAGAACAGACGACTGGCTACAAAATTCCTATATTCTGTAGCCGAGTCTTAGTAAAAAATTACTACACCAACAAAATCATGAAAATATAACAAGTTAGTCTTTATATAAATTCTTAAAGCAAATTTAATTAATCTTATTGATCATTTAATCCTGTAATTGATGAGGGACAAAGAAAATGAAGTAGAATTTGGGGCTCAACACGTAGTTTCAAGTGCACAGCCATATCACTGTTTGGCGAAGGTGGTGGTATGGGTGAGTTCTTACCTTTGTGTGGCCTGGACGGTGGTGTAGCCGGGGGGTCTTGCGCAACCGTTTCTTGCAGAGGGTTATAGGCAGATCTTCCCCTATCGAGGTTGGTCCGATAGTATTTACCACTGTGCATCACGCTTTCGTCGGGATCTGAGGTCATTCAGTCGGTATGACTACATAGAATACTCTTCTCGCACAGTAATATCTTAATCAGCAGCAGTAATGTCTTTAGAAACTTGCCCCAGAACCCTTTAAAGTATCTCTGCTCGGCCTCAGAGTAGGAGACAAACCGATCAATGGAAAATTCTATCACAAATCCTCCTAGCACACTGTCCACTCAATGATCTACCGTGCGAGTGATGGTATTATCAGTCCTTTCCAGCTACTGGATCAACTCTGGAGTCCACTGAGTGATTCGTTCATCCTTCCAACACTTCTAGAATTCTACTAGCCTAGCCAGCCACTCCTAGAGCTCTATTGCAAACATCACAAAGAAAATTTCATAGCTTTCTGTAAGAATGTACATGTTTTTCCACTTTTCCATCGTTAACTTCATGCTGTGATTTTCTTTTACTGCAAATTCCTGAATCTGCTTTTCAAACCACTCCTCAATTTCCTTCCTTTTAGGCTTCTAGTACTCTCTTTTCATTACCCGATCCCTTTCTCAAAATTCTCCAAGTCTGAGCAACGGAACCATTTGTTGGCTCGAGGGGTCCTGACCCAGGTTCGAAGTTCAAGGTTTGTCAACAAACCCCTATACTACTGGCCCTTTCGGCAGTGACCTACTTGCGCAGGTCAAAGTCTCACCCGAAGTAGTATGGGTGGGTACTGGAACCAGGTTTTCGCACCCTAAGAAAGGATAGGTAAGGCAAGAAGAGTTTCGTCCTACCTCGAGCTGTCTAGATCTTCCAGAGTAGGGCTTATAGGTCTCTTTTCGCATCCACATGCACAAGGTCAATTATACTATGGTGCTCAATAATCATATACTTCTAAGACAGTATCTCAGTATTGCATAAAACAGAACAAAATAGATCTAGATGTAGTAAAAACACTTACACAAAACTTTCGTAGCTGAATATAGAATACACATAATATAGCAATTACGAATGATTTGCATAAATAGTACACATAGGTTCAGTTCTAAAACAACCTTTATTATTCATCAATTCATCAATTCCCTCTTACAATACCCGTCCTAGCCTGCGCACATAGCAGGACTCTGGATCTCTGTGCACACAGCCAACAAAAGTCCTTCCCCAAAAACCCAAACAAATTTACTAAACCATAATTCGCATCAATAGCTCTTCTCTTCTCTACCTTACAATTCAAAATGTTCCTCTATTTATAAAAATCTAGCCTAAACTTTCCTATGGTCCGCAAACCATGGCTTTCGGACCCCACGTTTACCCTTTGACCCATTACAATGCTTTCGGGGCTTTGACCCACCCCAAAACCCTTGCGCTAGACTAATGATAATAAAAAATATACAAAATCAGACCAGTTTCGCAGCTCGTAGGAGACCCTGTTCCAACAACTATATTCTTATTTTTCTTTATTTGGAATGTTGCAGATGTTCTATATTCTTGTCTTTTCCATTTTGGAATATTACACTTCTCCAAAACAAAGCGTTGAAACAATGAATTCTTCTTATCAAACTTAGAAATCAATCACATAAGTCATGAAAATGAATATGGAAGGAACAATACTTTAAAAAATATGGTAATAGAAGAAGAAACACTGCTAAAACACATACCAGATGAATCCCACCACAATAGCTGCAAATTCTGACTATTTAGTTCCTGCCAAAATCACAAAATACACTAGTGTTCCAGGCTAAATTCCACAACATCCAACCCTTGGAAATGATTACAGTGGGCCTCATATAGGCAAATACATAATAGAACAGCTCATCAGGTCAAAAATCCTATTCAAGGCTCATTATAAATGCCTTTTATGAGTCCTCACCTAAATACTATGATAGTTGAAATAGTTTCCAAGATTTTAGACAAAGTTTAAGAGAGCTTATATCCTCATTAATTACAAATTTCCTCATATAGTGAGGCAAAAAATAACTAAGAAGCTTAAAATAAATAAAATTGATTAAAATACATCAAATTGCTATCATTTAGTGCATGAATATTTATCTAGATCAGATGGGTTGCACCAGGAGAAAAAAGGTCGCACCAGAATGCATGAAAATATGAATTTAGCATTAAGGTCATGAAAAGGTCGCACCAGTTGAGAGCTACTTTTGGATGAATTTTAGGAATCAAAATTGCATTATGAAAGTTGGGTCAAGTAGCCCCACATGTCTAATTTCCAATGAGCCATCAAAATCTAAAATATTCCCACGGGAAGGTCTCCAAAACCTGATTTTTCCAACCTCACTTAGAAGGGTCACACCATTATAGATTTAGTCGCAGAAGCTTGAAAAAGGTGAGGTTTTCTGAGTTTTTATTTGAATATTTCATGGAAATCCCACTTCAAATTTAGCATTTACATATCATTATCTACCCATCCATGTAGAGAAAATCTCATTTGGATGCCCAAGGAAAAAGAACCGCACCTAGGTGCGACCTTTCTATGTGCCAATTTTTGAAAATTTTATGGGTTTTCAAGAAAAATAGGTCTCAAAGATGGAGTCATATCGCTTTAACGACGAAACATTTTGCAAAAATGAGAGATTTTTTTTTTATTTGGCATGTTATGGACAAAACCTCCTCCAGTTTCTTAATATGCTTCTCTGATTGTCCACAATCTTCTCTGCAAAAAGGTGACTAAACCAGGGAATTCCACAGTTAGAAAAAAAGTCGTGAATATGTGAATGGATCTCTCATTCTATAATACCTATGTAAACGTTGAGAGTGGTGTTTGTTCTTTGGCATGTTAGTAACAACAAACTCCTCTATTTTTGCAAATTAGACTCTAGTTGTTCACAATATTCTCTGAAAAAAGATGTCTAAAACAAGATTTTTCTAGAAAACTTCACAAAAGTGTCGTGAAAGGGTTGTGCCACTTTGAGAGGTATTTTGGAGGTCTTACCAGAGGATTTTTTGAATTCACATTGTATGGTTTGAAATATTAGGATTTCTACTACAATATGGAGTCATTAAGCACTGCATAACCCTTCTCCAAACCCCTGAAAATTTGATTTGAAGACAAGTTGTCCAAAAGTGCAGAAAATGACCTAGAGCAACTGTATTTTGAGTATTTATCTCAAACCATAACACTTTTGCATAAAATTAATGAGGTTTTTGTTCTTTGACATATGATGGACAAAAGCCTCTTTCACGTTTGTAAAATTCATCTCCATTACTTCAAAAACTGATTGTGAATCCAAACCATCCCTATGGGCACTATGAACCCTAGCAAATGATCACAAAAATCTGAAAATGATGCCACGGGTCTGAGTTGACTCAAACCTAGAAAATTTCCCTCCTTTTTTGAAACTTTTATCCTCATTTTCCATGGTTTATGTTTGTATGATAGAAACCCTCTAATATCCCAAAACTGGAATTTTGATACAACAATAATAATACCTTAAGGTATTCCAAAGTTGGAAAACAAAAAGTAATCAACTCATGTAATGTTTTTTAACACATATCCATCATAATAATAATCACAACAACAAACTATGCATTTATACAGTTCACCAAGTGGAGAAAAGCAACTATTTTTGCCTCAAAAATTCTATTTTCTGAATATTGAGTTAAAAAAGTAGAAAATAATGGTTTTTTACCTTATAATGGAAAATATAGGACATTAATGCAAAATATTTTCAGAAACAAATGCCTTTAGCTTAGTTAAACAGGCCTCCAATGCTCAAGACAACTTAAAATTGCTAAAACCCCAAGACTGCCAAAATGTCAGAGCAGCTGCACAAGTGATTGCGTAGTCTAAAGAGAGGTTAACTCAGAAAATAGAGAAATATGAATGATAATGTTATTAGAATACTCAATTATGTACAAAATCATAGATATAATCTCTTTTACACAAATCCAAGAAGACTCGACAAGGATTTCTTGATAGAAAAGATATACAAGAGAAGTTGTTGCAAAAAATGTGGCTGAATAACACTGTATGGCTGAAGCTCTGCAATATATGGCTGAACATGCAAAGAAATGGCTGTAGATTCTCCCTCTATCTTTCCCAAAGAAAGTTTGATCCTCCTCTTGGGAAACTAGCTCCTCAAAATGGGGTTTCAACCCCTTCCACTGCACACCTTAAGAAATAACAAAGTTTCCTGGAGGGACTGCATTTTTGCTGAAGGTAGATGCTTGGCCCAAAACTAGGTAGTGGAAAATTCAGATCATAAACCTCCTCTTATATTTATTGAACAAGATCTCCAAGAAAGAGTAGGGAATTCCCACCCGAGTAAACCCTTGCACTAAGCAGTGCAGCAACTTAGCTAAACAGTTAAGTATGTAGGAAGTCTAAGAAGACCTCATGAAAATATAATCTCCAATATACCCATATGTTTTCCAACTCCTTTATTATATAATTGATGAGCTTCCTCACCAAGCGTCCCACCCACTATGAGGTTTCTTCCATGCAAAGGTTTCTCCACAAAAACTACGTTGTCCAATAAGATGGTTCAATGCATCTAGAAAGTTTTGTTGACCTGGTCAACCTTGAAGGATTATTCATGCCTTGTCCCTTTTCATACTCAAGGTGCCATCATTTTATCTAGCTGGATTTTATCCTTATTCACATTGAGTTGGATTTATTTAGAATCCACTTCTTTGAGAATAATTTATGTTGACTTGGTCAAACTTGACCTTTCCCACATAGTTTAGACCTTGTTCACAGATGTGGATGTTTGAACTAGTTATTACATGATGCCCTTTCACACTAGGAGGGATTTTTATTCATAATTAAGCAAATTATGAGCCTCCTTGCTCAGTTATTCATGCATCAGGATTCCAAAAGAAAAATTTAATATTCCTATTAGTTGAAGCTAAATTAGGAATATTACAGTCTCCCCCTCCCAAATGTTGCTTGTCCTAAAGCAACTGCAAGGGTGTTGCAAAATATCCTCTCTTCCTCTTGTGGCCCTCTCATCCCATAGTCTCCTCCATTGCTTCAGAATTTCTGCAAAAATTCCATCTCCCAATGGCTCCTCCCAAGTGTGCAAGTTAGTTTGCAACAAATCACGATGCCCTGCCAACTTCAATCCACTATCACACTCTATGTGTGGGATGTAAACTCCACTCCCGCTTTTTTTCAAATAATTTTAAATCGGGCATCCACACCATATATATATATATATATATATATATATATATATATATATATATATATATATATATGTATATATATATATATATATATATATATACATACACTCCTATATCTCAAATCTCTGTTTTGAGCTATGGGAACAAAATCTCATGATCATAAAGCCCATACAAAATCCAGATTCCAATTCTTCTATGCGGAAGATTTTCTTTTTTAGAACTCCTTGATTTGAAACCTTAAAACAAGGCTCATTTCAACCTTCAATATTTAATTGAACACAAAATTATAAACTTTGGCTTTCACATTTAACCGCTCACCTTATCTTCAACCTCTACCTTTCGTTGAGAACCCAATGTAATAATGGTCGCGGCTTCCATATCTCACATTCAACAATGTTTACATTAATACGAACCAAAGCCTGACTTTGATTAAACATAATACATCATAATATTTTCGTCCTTCAAGTCGATGTTATGAAACATTAGCGCATCTAGACCGCCCTTCATCCATATATATATGTTAGCCATTAAAACATTAAAATATTTGTTGTAACCCCCCAATTGTCAACAAAATCAATGTTCGGGTCCCACAACTCCAACAACGCACCTTCCGTTAACCCACTCGCAAGTTAGTGATGTGACCATCGCCCAATCAATTGATCGACAAATCCAACAAAAATCGCATTTTTTAAACGCGGAACTTTAGCACTCCAAAAAAAATGTGAAATAGTTGGTTTTGGATTACCACCTCTGCCTTACGTGTCAGACGCAGACCCATATCGCATTTTTTTTCCATAAACAATTTACCACTTTTTAATTGTGCGATACTGTCGGTTTTGGGTTTAAAACCTACCTTCACTATTCATGCTTCACAGTTCCACTCCTTGGTTCCGCCTTCTAATGGAACTCGCATTCTGGCATCTCTCGTTTCATTGGGCTGTGACCTCGTTCAATACGTTTCCTCTTCTAAATTTCACCCTTTCTCCAAGCACATCTCTGCACACTTAAACCATGACTTAGCTTATATTAATCGGGCTTTATCCTTCCTTTTGGTCAATTATCCATATCTCCTATGCTAGCTGCTTATTCCACGTCTGCAGAATGAATTGAATTGCTCTTCTAACAGTGCCTTCGCTTAACCATTTCTTCGCCTTCGTACATCTGTCTATTCACTTAATTCCGGATCTTCTTTGAAGATTCCGAGTCACCCTCAAACAATACTCCCACAGTAATATGCATTCACTACAAGTCACATAACAGTAAACTTTCACATTTTACATAGGGAATTATAACAATCCCTCTTTCAGCTCACTTATGATTCAAACCAATTCCGTTAATCCTTAACAGGGAATTGATTCACGCATTCTCATACAAGAACTCAACATGTAGATTTAAATAAAATAGAAGCCATATGAAATCAATTCATTTCAAAACGCATCCATTTTGTCATATATAACCTGAGACATGCAATTAAATTCTCTACAGGAATCGATCCTTTCAGTGATTGATTCATCCAAATGAAAAGTCAAATTGAGATATGCACAGCATCATACACAGGTCAATCTGACTCTGAATTTCTCCATATAAATAAAACTAATTTAATTACAAAACTTACTTCCTCTATGGCTTGATCTTCAATTCCCTGGCCTTTCTACCCTGTCTACTCTGCCTCTTAATCAACACCTGAACAACTAGATCTCTATCTGCCCGTAGGCTCACATTTATACAAATTAATGATGAATCAATTCAACTTCCTTGACAGTTCAACAAAGATTCCTGGAATTCTCCAAAGTCCTAAAGTTAGACTCACTTCCTAAAATGACTGAAACTGATCCTAGTTTGACTGTCTTTTCACATTCCTAACTAATCACCTTCCCTCGTGTTCTCTAGTGGTTAGAGAACATTTAAAATTTCTCACCATTTTATTCAAAATACCATGAGAATTTAAAAACATGAAACCCCCCTATGTCTTATGAAAATAAAAATTATTTCTTGAGCCTAATGCCCCTGCATCAGACTCCCAAGGTTCAAATTGATCATGATCTCCTGATCATGTGCCTTTAGTCTTTGTTTTCCTGGATCCCATACTTTTTTTTGCTTCTGTCCAACAGCTGCATTATTCTCCTTCTGCATTTCTCCAGGTTTCCATATCTTGTTCTGCAAATTACCTCCAGCTATACTTTCGCAATCTCTTCTTGTCCTCCCTTTGCTACAAGCCTTCTACTTTCTTGCTATTGTCTACTGCTCCTTAGACACCTTCATCATTAGTCTTCTGATGCTTTCAATTTCTAGGTCCAACATTTCTTCTGTCTGGAAATTTATTTGCCCACTGCTGCTGTATCCAATTTCTGTTGTTGTCAATGTTGCTGCTGTTACTGCCTCCAAGAATTTTTCTGCTTTTACTCCGGCTCTTGCTCTTACTCCAGCTCTTGCTCTTAATTGTTGAGCCCTTGTGACCACCCTATAATCCATACCCTCTTTTTCTTCTGCTACAGAAAAACTCTTCCTGAATATCTCTTAAGATGTCCCCCTCTGCAACATTTTCTTGCTCATCACCTACAAATTTACTTTTTGAAAATAAATTATCATTCAATTTTCTTCTTGCAGTAACATACTCATTGATGTTTGTTTGCATACTAGAAAGAAAAATTAAATTTTGCAAACTAATATCTACTCCTATTCTTTTCACAGCTTCAGGCAATTTCACTCTAGTGCCTGCAATCTCTTTCTCTGGTTCAAATGTTTCCAAAAAACATTTCAGCCACTCAATTTGTACTTGTTTCACATCCTCAATATGCTGCAATTTAAATTCAGCATCTTCTTCTTCTTCTTCTTGGACAATCTTCAGCAATTGTCTTTCATCCCCTTGATTGATTCTGGCAATCAAATCAAGTTCTTCAAGATTTTCTTTTTCATCTTTTATCATAATAGAATTATGGTTCTTCATCACTATGTCAATCTTAAAAATCTGCCCCACAGTCTGCTCTTGGTCCATCAAACAAGCCAAATCTTCCTTGTCACCAACAGTAACAAGTTTCTACATATGAGACATGGCTGTCTCACCTCCTTTCCACAACAGTTCTTCTTCTCTCAAGACAATTCCAAATGATGGATTGTCTTTTGCATCACCTGTAAGCACAAACAATTTGTCCATTTCAAAATTATAAGACCCACTGGTCTCATTTGATGACCCAGTCACCAACTCTTCTTTCTGCAGTTCCAAGTCTTTTTCAGGACTCAGAAAATCTTCATTGTCTTTCTTCTCAGCTTCTAGATTTATCTCCACTGTTCCAATCACCATGTTAAAATTATGATCCTTCACACATAATTAACACATGAACCCTCAACACCAAAATTACAAGGTATCAATGCCTTTTCCTCCTCTGAAAACACATCAGTATGTTGTTCTGAGTTTCCTTATAATTCCTCTATCAACACATCAGTATGTTGATTTGCATCTTCCATGAGACTTTCAGCTAGTATCTCCTCCCTTCCATCATCTGCTTCATGAATGTCCTTCTACTTTGATTCACCAAAATGAACTCCTTCATTTGGTTGAATCATTTTCTTATCCTCTATTCTCTGATTATCATTCATGAAAATTTCTTTGTCTTGCTTCTTCAGCAATTTATCTTGTGCATAGGTCCTCTGCTTCTCCAATTCTCTTCTTTGAGAATCCAACCTTATATACAATTCAACAACTTCAATTGGAGTAGATTTTGGAAACCTCACACAACCTTTTATTACTTCACTTGTTCTTGACCAATCATCAGTTGGTCCTTCTCTCTCTGCCTCAACATTCTGCTGAATATTCTCATTAGACACTTTTGTATTCATGTCTTCCTCCTGAGATCTTACTATCTCAGCATTGATATGAACAAATTTTAGACTCAATTTCTCCTCCTCAACAAACATTAAATCTTGTTCATATCACTGTGATGTACCTACAAACATACAAAAATATTTAGTTTTAAAACCACGAGACTTTTCAGTCTCGATTGCTTTCTCAAGCACTTCCCTTTGAAAAGATCTGCATGTGGAATCTTCAAATTCCATCCTTGACTCAAGAATTCTGAGTAATCTCTCTTTCCGCTGAGCATGTATCATCTTCTCTCTCTTCATCTGTAGCCTATGCCACTTTACCTTCTTCTTCATGAGCCAACCAACTCTCTGGCTTTCCTCTATCATCATCTTCAGTTTGTTAAACTGTTCTCTGATCTCAGCTACCTCTTTCCAATATTCTGCATCAGTCAATTTCTTTCTCATTCCAATTGTCCTGGCATCTTCTTTCTCTTCTCTGTTGTGGCCTCTCTTAGAACCTCTGCAATCTCTGCTATGACTATCAGTAGCCATATTCTCCTCCATGATTTCTTCACTCACAAGCTGCACTAAGCCTCTGCAATAGCAAGCTCTCCTGCTGCCACTTACCTCACCAATCCTTTCCTCCGAATCTGGGCTTTTGGCAAGTATTGTTCCCCTATCTGCTGGAACCTTCTGAGCACTCTCTTCTACTCTCTCTTGGCTTCACTCTGCAACTCTTAGAACTCATTCAACCTCTGTTGAATCTCTTCAAGGTTCTGCCACACTTTCTTCTGCACTTTAGAATCCTCTGTTGGACTCTTTTATCACTACTCTCAAAGTTGTGATCTACTTTGCTAATATTTCATCAATTACCTGCAATCTGAATTCTGCAAACAATTCTTCAAACCAGATTTAAACACTTCTCATCAACTCACCTTCTCTTGGGAACACTGCAATTTCTCTCCCTATCCAACCTTTAGTTGAATATTAGGTTCACTGTCATCATCCTCAAAACTTTATCTTCATCATATCTACAACCATAATTCTGTCATCGTAATTTCAAAATCAGATTTAAAATTATTTTACCTGCAAGATCCCTACATGATCTTGTTCTTCATTCATTCAGTTCTGCAAATCTTGTTCACTGCAAATATGTATCTGCTGCATATCAAATTTAAAAATATGATCTTCCTTCATTCTCTCATCACATGCACTCATTCAGATTTAATTACAAAAATTTCTCTTAATTCAAACAGAGATATTCCAGCTCTGATACCACATGATGCCCGGGCTAACCTCTCAATCCACTATCACACTCTCTATGTGCATATCAAAAATGCACTCCCAGTTTTTTTTTTCAAATAATTTTAAATCTAGGAAAATAATAACTCTATATATATATATATATATATATATACTCCTATATCTCAAATCTCTATTTTGAGATATGGGAATAAAATCTCATGATCATAAAGCCCATACAAAACCCAGATTCCAATTCTTCTATGCGGAATCTTTTCTTTCTTAAAACTCCTTGATTTTAAACCTTATAATAAGGCTCATTTCAACCTTCAATAATTAATTGAACACAAAATTATAAACTTTGGCTTTCACACTTAATCGCTCACCTTATCTTCAACCTTTGCCTTTTGTTGAGAACCCAATGTAATAATGGTCGTGGCTTCCATATCTCATATTCAACAATGTTTACATAAATACGAACCAAAGCCTGACTTTGATTAAACATAATACATCACCATATTTTCGTCCTTCAAGTTGATGTTATGAAACATTAGTGCATCTAGACCGCTCTTCATTCATATATATATATGTTAGCCATCAAAACATTAAACTATTGGCTGTAACCCCCCAATCGTCAACAAAATCAACGTTCGGGTCCCACAACTCCAATAACGCACCTTCCATTAACCCACTCGCAAGTCAGTGATGCGACCATCGCCTGATCAATTGATCGACAAATCAAACGAAAATCACATTTTTTAAACACGGAACTTTAGTACTCCAAAAAAATGCGAAATAGCTGGTTTTGCATTACCACCTCTGCCTTACGTGTCAGACACAGACCGAGTTCACATTTTTTTTCCAAAAACAATTTACCACTTTTGAATTGTGCGATACTGCCAGTTTTGGGTTTAAAACCCCCCTTCATTGTTCATGCTTCATGGTTCCGCTCCTTGGTTCCGCCTTCTAATGGAACTCTCATTCCGGCATCTCTCGTTTCGTTGGGTTGTGACCTTGTTCAATATGTTTCCTCTTCTAAATTTCACCCTTTCTCCAAGCACATCTCTGCACACTTAAACCATGACTCAGCTTATATTAATCGGGCTTTATCCTTCCTTTTGGTCAATTATTCCACGTCTGCAAAATGAATCGAATTGCTCTTCTAACAACGCCTTCACTTAACCATTTCTTCGCCTTCATATATCCATCTATTCACTTAATTCTAGATCTTCTTTGAAGATTCTGAGTCGCCCTCAACCAATACTCCCACAGTAATATGCATTCACCGCAAGTCACATAACAGTCATCTTTCACATTTTACATAGGGCATTATAACAAACCCTCTTTCAATTTGGTTATGAGTCAAACCAATTCCATTAATCCTTAACACGGAATTGATTCACGCATTCTCATACAAGAACTCAACATGCAGAGTTAAATCAAATAGAAACCATATGAAATCAATTCATTTCAGAATGCATCCAATTTGTCATATACAACCTGAGACATGCAATTAAATGCTCTACAAGTATTGATCCTTTCAGTGATCGATTCATTTAAATTACAAGTCAAATTGAGATATACATAGCATCATACACAGGTCAATCTGACTTTGAATTTCTCCATATAAATAAAACTAAGTTAATTACAAAACTTACTTCCTCTGTGGCCTGATCTTCAATTCGCTGGCCTTTCTACTCTCACTACTCTGCATCTTAATCAACTCTAGAACAACTAGCTCTCTATATGCCTGTAGGCTCACATTTATACAAATCAATGATGAATCAGTTCAACTTCCTTGATAGTTCAACAAAGACTCTTGGAATTCTCCAAAGTCCTAAAGTTAGACTCACTTTCTAAAATTACTGAAACTGATCCTAGTTCGACTGTCTCTTCACATTCCTAACTAATCACCTTCCCTCATGTTCTCTAGTGGTTAGAGAACATTTACAATTTCTCACCATTTTATTCAAAATACCATGAGAATTTAAAAACATGAGACCCCCCTATGTCTTATGAAAATACAAAGTATTTCTTGAGCCTTATGCCCCTGCATCAAACTCCCAAGGTTCGAATTGATCATGATCTCCTGATCGTGTGCCTTCAGTCTTTGTTTTCCTAGATCCCATACTTTTTTTTGTTGTTGTCAAATAGCTGCATTATTCTCCTTATGCATTTCTCCAGGTTTCCATATCTTGTTCTGCAAATTAACTCCATCTATACTTTCGCAATCTCTTCTTGTCCTCCCTTTGCTACAAGCCTTATGCTTTCTTGCTCCTGTCCACTTCTCCTTAGAAACCTTCATCATCAGTCTTCTGATGCTTTCAATTTCTAGGTCCAACCTTTCTTCTGTCTGGAAATTTCTTTGCCCACTGCTACTGTCTCCAATTTCTATTGTTGCCAATGCTGCTGTTGTTACTGCCTCAAAGAATTTTGCTACTTTTACTTCGGATCTTGCTCTTAATTTTTGAGCCCTTGCGACCACCCTATCATCCATACCCTCTTTTCTTCTGCTACAGAAAAAATCTTCCTAAATATCTCTTAAGGTATCTCCCTCTGCAACATTCTCTTTCTCATCACCTGCAAATTTACTTTTTGAAAATAAATTATCATTCAATTTTCTTCTTGCAGTAACTTACTCATTTATCTTTGTTTGCATACTAGAAAGAAAAATTAAATTTTGCAAACTAATATCTTCTCCTATTCTTTTCACAAATTTAGGCAATTTCACTCTGGTGCCTGCAATCTTTTTCTCTGGTTCAAATGTTTCCAACAAACATTTCAGCCACTCAATTTGTACTTGTTTCACATCCTCAATATGCTGCAATTTAAATTAAGCATCTTCTTCTTCTTCTTGGACAATCTTCAGCAATTGTCTTGCATCCCCTTGATTGATTCTGGAAATCAAATCAAGTTCTTCAAGCTCTGCTTTTTCATCTTTTATCAAAATAGAATTCTGGTTCTTCATCACTGTGTCATTCTTAAAAAATTTCCCCACAGTCTGCTCTTGGTCCATCAAACAAGCCAAATCTTCCTTGTCACCAACAGTAACAAGTTTCTGCATATGAGACATGGTTGTCTCACCTCCTTTCCACAACATTTCTTCTTCTCTCAAGACAATTCCAAATGATGGATTGTCTTATGCATCACCTGTAAGCACAAACAATTTGTCAGTTTCAAAATTATAAGACCCACTGGTCTCATTTCATGACCTAGTCACCAACTCTTCTTTCTACAGTTCCAAGTCTTTTTTAGGACTCAGAAAATATTCACTGTCTTTCTTATCAGCTTTTAGAGTTATCTCCACTGTTCCAATCACAATGTTAAAATGATGATCCTTCACTATGTTTCCAGCTAACATAGTTTCCTTCTTATTAACTTTCTTGACAATTTCCATTTGTTGTCCTTCTTTGCCTACATAATTAACACATGAACCCTCAGCACCAAAATTACAAGGTCTCTGTTAGCCCCCCTATGAAATTCTTGACAAGCAAGCAGGGGGCTAGATTTTTTTGGAGCCTTCAAGGAATGCATTTTCCCGAAAACTCATCATCCTTGAAGTCTCTCCATGCTTTGCCTTATACAAATTTCCTTTGCTGATTCCCATCTCATAAGGCCTATTTCTACCCCTTGCACCGCTGCAGAAACCTCCACTTCATCCCTTTTGTCCTTTGTCGAAATTCCCTTTTCCTACCCCCAAATTCCCCCCCTAAACCTCCCAAAATCATTCCCATGCCCCTCTCAAACCACGCATACACCCTTGGTTTAGTTTAATAAACCCTTTTCCCTTCTATTGTTGCCTTTTCCTACCCTAAAAATACATTAAAAATGGGCCCAAAACCCACTGTTTACATTATAGCAGGCCCAGCTCCTTCCTCGCTAAGCCCCCACACCTCTTCTTCCACGTGATCCAGTGCTAGAACCACCCGCCAACACAAGAAGGCTCTAGTCTCCAACACATATCAGGGATATTCCTAGTCGTTGATTCAAACAAGAGGGACGGTGATCGCCGCCCCCACAACAACCACCGTTAAACCCATGCATCGTCAATCACCACATCTTAACCGTTCAGTTCTCGCCAGATCGACGGTCCAGAATACACCAGCCCCTGTGGTCCCCACAACGCACTATGTCAAAATATGGCGGTTTCTATCGCACTGCCTTTGCGCGGTGGATGGTATTCTCCTGTTGCCCAGCGATTCCACTCTGCTCTTGACACGTGGCCCTGACACTGTTGCAAAACCGTCGGCTCATCGCGCGTTAAATTTCGGTGCAGGACATCAAGCGATATTGCTGCCAGCCGTCGGATCTGCGATCGCCCATCCAACGGCTATCGCCCCGCAAAGCTGCACACTGTATAACCTAAGCCAAATACGCCTCTGGCCCACCATCCGACACGTTTCCACCGTCGATCTCCTTTGAGATCGGACGGTCCAGATCTGTTAGTCCCTCGTCGCTAACCGGTCCACCCACGTCATCACCCCTTCCACGTGTTCAGTCGTATATTCACCTCCGTCATATGTGTTCGTTCAAAGGTCATTTTGCGTGATTTTTCATGTAAAACTACCTCTGCTTCGTGCACGTCCTCCAAACCATATTTCATTATTTCGTTGTGTTTTCCACCACCAACCTGCACACTCCCGCCGTCTCATCATCCAACATGGCCATCCTCATCGTCTTCATTGTGTCCATCACCCCCATGCATGATTTCTTAATAGTTTGCGTGTCCCGCAGGGTTATGAGCGGCAGAAAACCGCCGAGTTTCTCAGTCTCTGTGACAATGACAGAGAACTCCGAAGAGATCAGATGCAGAGATTAAATTAGTAAATCCAAGCCCGGGAAGGTTATGGACATGACTGCATTTAAGAACAGGGCCGAGAAATCTGTACAATCTTCCCCGAGGCCATTAAAGCGCAGTTTTCTCCAACAGAGATTTAAAATGGAACAGCAAAGAGGTTAGGGCACGCCAATGAAGGTTTTTGAGCCCTATGCAGTGGTTTGAGAAGCAAAACATCAGATGGAAGACCCAGAAACCACGCAGAAGGTACAACACATGGAAATCAATGCACATCAGGTTTTTCACTGCAACAAAATGTTTTTTGCGTACAGGGTGCCCATACAGTTTTTATTCCAAACCGTGTCCCTGAAGAAATTTCCACCAGAAAGCAGATCGAAACTACCAAAGCATTTATATGGCAGACTTCTCAGCAATTTATTTTATTTTTGTTCAAATCACCAGGAGTACCATGGAGTACTGCAGCCGAAATACATCAAATTCATATCCAGAAGAAGCAGAGGCCCGAAGAAGACCACTATTTCATCTAAAAATGACAGGAATTGAATGCTTAGGATTTAAATCAGAATGGGCTTCGACCCTCTTTCTTTTCAAGAGTTTAATACAACATTTAGTTCTTCACCTACCTCTTCTGCTTCTCTTCAGCTATAAAATGCATGAGAAAATATTGTAAAGGTTGTTGATCAGTTATCAGAGAACTGCAAGTATTTTCTTTTGAGACACAGTCTCTGTGTAAAGATTGTAAGATAGGTCGAAGGATATGTTTTCAGACTGAGTATTCAGCTATTGGCAATAGTGTACTTGATTGGTATTGTTATTTAATATGACAAGCACATTTCTTTGGATCCTGATCTGAAGTAGTGGTGATGTTTTCCTATCTTTGTGTTTACATTCATTTCATTTCGTTTCTACTGGCTTGCATCAAAATATTGGCATAGGATTTACCCTTGTTAGGTACCCTATGTTTCTGCTCTCCTTGCCATTTATGTTTCTCTTCTGAATGTATTATCTAAGGAATGTTTTCAGTTGGTTTAACCAGTGTAGTGGATGATATTGCCTGCTCTCTGACGTATGAATTAAATGAATTCAGTTCTTAGATGCCTCTTGTTATAGATTTAGTTGGAAGATTTGGGAACACTGGGGATTAGTGTTAGCCCTGTCCACTAGGATCCTTGTATGACTTGCTGATCTGTAACTTTGTTCTCTAAATCCGTGTTATCTCCTCCACTCCTACTTTCCACATTTCATAATCATCTTGAAGATCTTAAGTTTCAGATGACTAGCCCAATTGAAAGCCTGCCTATTGATTAGCAAGCAAATCCTTTCCTGACTCCATTATCCAATGGTTTTGAATACTTCCTGGAATATTTCACCTCTGCCTTATTCCTCTTTGCTCATCCTGGTCTTACATTGAATCCTTCATTCCTGATAACCAACAACCAAAATAAATAATCAAACAAACAAACCTTGTGCCAATAACTAGCCTAACATCTTAACCTTGTGCTAATAACTAGCCTAACATCTTAAATTTGAGCTTCAAAGACATAAAACCTTTTGAATATCATAGAGAGATCCCTCTCTGGACCTGGGAGGGCTAGATCCTAGGGTCTAAAAGTGGTTCTGAGGTTGTCTCATCTTTTGGTCTTGCCAATCTGGCCAAAACATGGGAACCCCAACAGTCTCAATGCCTCTTCCTCCTCTGACAACACATCAGTATGTTGTTCTGAGTTTCCTTCTAATTCCTCTATTAGCACATCATTATGTTGATTTGCATCTTCCAAGAGACTATCAGCTATTCTCTCCTCCCTTCCATAATCTGCTTCATGAATGTCCTTCTGTTGTGATTCACCAAAATGAACTCCTTCATTTGGCTTAATCATTTTCTTATCCTCTGTTCTCTGATTGTCATTCATGACAATTTCTCTGTCTTGCTTCTTCAGCAATTTATCTTGTGCATAGGTCATCTGCTTCTCCAATTCTCTTCTTTGAGAATCCAACCTTCTATACAATTCAACAACTTAAATTGGAGTAGATTTTGGAAACCTCACACAACCTTTTATACCTTCACTTGTTCTTGACCAATCATCAGCTGGTCCTTCTCTCTCTGCCTCAATATTCTGCTGAATATTCTCATTGGACTCTTCTGTCTTCATGTCTTCCTCCTGAGATCTTACTATCTCAGCATTGATCTGAATAGATTTCAGACTCAATTTATCCTCCTCAAAAAAATTTAAAGCTTGTTCATCTCCTTGTGATGTACTCGCAAACATACACAAATCTTTAGTTTTAAAACCACAAGACTTTTCAGTCTTGGTTTCTTTCTCAAGCACTTCCGTTTGAACAGATTTGCATGTGGAATCTTCAAATTCCATCCTTGACTCAAGAATTCTGAGTAATATCTCTTTCCGCTGAGCATGTATTATCTGCTCTCTCTTCATCTATAGCCTATGCCACTTTACCTTCTTCTTCATGAGCCAACCAACTCTCTGGATTTCCTCTATCATCATCTTCAGTTTTTTAAACTGTTCTCTAATCTCAGCTACCTCTTTCCAATATTCTGCATCAATCAATTTCTTTCTCATGCCAACTGTCCTGGCATCTTCTTTCTCTTCTCTGTTGTGGCCTCTCTTAGAACCTCTGCAATCTCTGCTATGACTATCAATAGCCATCTTCTCCTCCATGAGTTCTTCACTCACAAGCTGCACTAAGCCTTTGCAACAGCAAGCTCTCCTGCTGCCACTGACCTCACCAATCCTTTCCTCTGGATCTGGGCTTTTGGAAAGTACTGGTCCCCTATCTACTAGAACCTTTTGAGCACTCTCTTCTACCCTCTCTAGGCTACACTCTGCAACTCTTAGAACTCATTCAACCTCTGTTGAATCTCTTAAAGGTTCTGCCACACTTTCTTTTTCACTTTAGAATCCTATGCTGGACTCTTTTATTACTGCTCTCAAAGTTGTGATTTTCTTTGCTAAGATTTCATAAATTGCCTGCAATCTGAATTCTGCAAACAATTCTTCAAACCAGAGTTAAACACTGCTCATCAATTCACCTTCTCTTGAGAACATTGCAATTGCTCTCCCTATTAAACCTTTAGTTGAATATCAGGTTCACTGTCATCATCCTCAAAACTCTGTCTTCATCATATCTGCAACCATAATTCTGTAATCATAATTTCAAAATCAAATTTAAAATTATTTTACTTGCAATATCCCTGCATGATCTTGTTCTTCATTCATTCAGTTCTGTAAATCCTGTTCACTGCAAATATGTATATGTTGCATATCAGATTTAAAAATCCGATCTTCCTTCATTCTCTCATCACATGCACTCATTCAGATTTAATTACAAAAATTTCTCTTACTTAAAACAGAGCTATTCCAGCTCTGATACCACATGATGTCCGGGCTAACCTCTCAATCCACTATCACACTCTCTATGTGCATATCAAAACTGCACTGCCAGTTTTTTTTTTCAAATAATTTTAAATCTGGGCAAACGCTAACTCTATATATATATATATATACTCCTATATCTCAAATCTCTGTTTTGAGATATGGGAATAAAATCTCATGATCATAAAGCCCATACAAAACCCAGATTCCAATTCTTCTATGCGGAAGCTTTTCTTTTTTAAAACTCCTTGATTTGAAACCTTATAATAAGGCTCATTTCAACCTTCAATATTTAATTGAACACAAAATTATAAACTTTGGCTTTCACACTTAACTGCTCACCTTATCTTCAACCTTTTCCTTTTGTTGAGAACCCAATGTAATAATCGTCGCGGCTTCCATATCTCATATTCAACAATGTTTACATTAATACGAACCAAAGCCTGACTTTGATTAAACATAATACATCACAATATTTTCGTCCTTCAAGTTGATGTTATGAAAAATTAGCGCATCTAGACCGTCCTTCATTCATATACATATGTTAGCCATTAAAACATTAAACTATTGGTTGTAACCCCCTAATCGTCAACAAAATCAATGTTCGGGTCCCACAACTCCAATAACGCACCTTCTGTTAACCCACTCATAAGTTAGTGATGTGACCATCGCTCGATCAATTGATCGATAAATCCAACGAAAATCGCATTTTTTAAACGCAGAATTTTAGCACACCAAAAAAATGCGAAAAAGTTGGTTTTGGATTACCACCTCTACCTTACGTGCAAGACGAAGACCCATATCGCATTTTTTTCCAAAAACAATCTACCACTTTTGAATTGTGTGATACTGCCAATTTTGGGTTTAAAACCCGCCTTCACTGTTCATACTTCATGGTTCTGCTCCTTTGTTCCGCCTTCTAATGGAATTCGCATTCCGACATCTCTCGTTTCGTTGGGCTATGACCTTGTTCAATACGTTTCCTCTTCTAAATTTCGCCCTTTCTCCAAGCACATCTCTGTACACTTAAACCACGACTCAGCTTATATTAATTGGGATTTATCCTTCCTTTTTGTCAATTATCTGTAGCTCCTATGCTAGCTACTTATTCCACATCTGCAGAATGAATCTAATTGCTCTTCTAATAGCGCCTTTGCTTAACCATTGCTTCGAATTCATATATATGTCTGTTCACTTAATTCCAGATCTTATTTGAAGATTCTGAGTCACCCTCAACCAATACTCCCATAGTAATATGCATTCACCGCAAGTCACATAACAGTCGACTTTCACATTTTACACAGGGAATTATAACAATCCCTCTTTCAGCTCGCTTATGAGTCAAACCAATTCCATTAATCCTTAACACAGAATTGATTCACGCATTCTCATACAAGAACTCAACATGCAAAGTTAAATCAAATATCAACCATATGAAATCAATTCATTTCATAACGCATCCATTTTGTCATATATAACCTGAGACATGCAATTAAATGCTCTATAGGAATCGATCCTTTCAGTGATCGATTCATCCAAATTACAAGTCAAATTAAGATATACACAACATCATACACAGGTCAATCTGACTCTGAATTTCTCCATATAAATAAAAATAAGTTAATTACAAAACTTACTTCCTCTATGGCCTATCTTAAATTCGCTGGCCTTTCTACCCTCACTACTCTGCCTCTTAATCAACTCCTAAACAACTAGCTCTCTATCTACCCGTAGCCTCACATTTATACAAATCAATGATGAATCAGTTCAACTTCCTTGACAGTTCAACAAAGACTCTTGGAATTCTCCAAAGTCCTAAAGTTAGACTCACTTCCTAAAATGATTGAAACTGATCCTAGTTCGACTATCTCTTCACATTCCTAACTAATCACCTTCCCTCATGTTCTCTAATGGTTAGAGAACATTTACAATTTCTCACCATCTTATTCAAAATACCATGAGAATTTAAAAACATGAGACTCCCCTATGTCTTATGAAAATACAAAGTATTTCTTGAGCCTAATGCCCCTGCATCAGACCCCCAAGGTTCAAATTGATCATGATCTCCTGATCATGTGCCTTAAGTCTTTGTTTTCCTGGATCCCATACTTTGTTTTACTGTTGTCTAATAGCTGCATTATTCTCCTTCTGCATTTCTCCAGGTTTCCATATCTTTTTCTGCAAATTACCTCTAGCTATACTTTTGCAATCTCTTCTTGTCCTCCCTTTGCTACAAGCCTTCTACTTTCTTGCTGCTGTCTGCTGCTCCTTAGACACCTTCATCATCAATCTTCTAAGGCTTTCAATTGCTAGGCCCAGCCTTTCTTCTGTCTGGAAATTTCTTTGCCCACTGCTGCTGTCTCCAATTTCTGTTGTTGCCAATGCTGCTGTTGTTACTTCCTCCAAGAATTTTTTTCTTTTACTCTGGCTCTTGCTCTTAATTGTTGAGCTCTTGCGACCACCCTATCATCCATACCCTCTTGTCTTCTGCTACAGAAAAACTCTTCCTGAATATTTCTTAAGATATCTCCCTCTGCAACATTATCTTGCTCATCACCTGCAAATTTACTTTTTGAAAATAAATTATCATTCAATTTTCTTCCTGCAATAACATACTCATTTATCTTTGTTTGCATACTAGAAAGCAAAATTAAATTTTGCAAACTAATATCTGCTCCTATTCTTTTCACAACTTCAGGCAATTTCACTCTAGTGCCTGCAATCTCTTTCTCTGGTTCAAATGCATCCAACAAACATTTCAGCCACTCAATTTGTACTTGTTTCACATCCTCAATATGATGCAATTTAAATTCAACATATTATTCTTCTTCCTGGACAATCTTTAGCAATTGTCTTTCATCCCCTTGATTGATTCTAGCAATAAAATCAAGTTCTTCAAGCTTTTCTTTTTCATCTTTTATCAGAATAGAATTATGGTTTTTCATCACTATGTCAGTCTTAAAAATCTTCCCCAAAGTCTGCTCTTGGTCCATCAAACAAGCCAAATCTTCCTTGTCACGAACAGTAACAAGTTTCTGCATATGTGACATGGATGTCTCACCTCCTTTCCACAACAGTTCTTCTTCTCTCAAGAAAATTCCAAATGATGGATTGTCTTCTGCATCACCTGTAAGCACAAACAATTTGTCAGTTTCAAAATTATAAGACCCACTGGTCTCATTTGATGACCCAGTCACCAACTCTTCTTTCTGTAGTTCCAAGTCTTTTTCAAGACTCAGAAAATCTTCATTGTATTTCTTCTCATCTTCTAGAGTTATCTCCATTGTTCCAATCACCATGTTGAAATGATGATCCTTCACTATGTTTCCAGCTAACATAGTTTCCTTCTTATTAACTTTCCTGAAAATTTACATTTGATGTCCTTCTTTGCCTGCATAATTAACACATGAACCCTCAGCACCAAAATTACAAGGTCTCAATGCCTCTTCCTCCTCTGACAACACATCAGTATGGTTTTCTAAGTTTCCTTCTAATTCCTCTATCAGCACATCATTATGCTAATTTGCATCTTCCATGAGACTGTGAGCTAGTCTCTCCTCCCTTCCATCATATGCTTCATGAATGTCCTTCTACTCTGATTCACCAAAATGAACTCCTTCATTTGGCTAAATCATTTTCTTATCCTCTATTCTCTGATTTTCATTCATGAAAATTTCTCTGTCTTTCTTCTTCAGCAATTTATCTTGTGCATAGGTCCTCTGCTTCTCCAATTGTCTTCTTTGAGAATCCAACCTTCTATACAATTCAACAACTTCAATTGGAGTAGATTTTGGAAACCTCACACAACCTTTTATACCTTCACTTGTTCTTGACCAATCATCAGCTGGTCCTTCTCTCTCTGCCTCAATAGTCTGCTGAACACTCTCATTGGACTCTTCTGTCTTCATGTCTTCCTCCTGAGATCTTACTATCTCAGCATTGATCTGAACAGATTTTAGACTCAATTTCTCCTCCTCAAAAAACTTTAAAGCTTTTTCACCTCCCTATGATATACCTGCAAACATATGCAACTCTTTATTTTTAAAACCACAAGACTTTTCATTCTTGTTTGCTTTCTCAAGCACTTCCCTTTGAATAGATCTACATGTGGAATCTTCAAATTCCATCCTTGAATCAAGAATTCTGAGTAATCTCTCCTTCCACTAAGCATGTATCATCTGCTCTCTCTTCATCTGTAGCCTATGCCACTTTAACTTCTTCTTCATGTGCCAACCAACTCTCTGGCTTTCCTCTATCATAATCTTCAATTTGTTAAACTGTTCTCTGATCTCAGCTACCTCTTTCCAATATTCTGCATCAGTCAATTTCTTTCTCATGCCAATTGTCCTGGCATCTTCTTTCTCTTCTCTATTGTGGCCTCTCTCAGAACCTCTGCAATCTCTGTTATGACTATCAGTAGCCATCTTCTCCTCCATGAGTTCTTCACTCACAAGCTGCACTGAGCCTCTGCAACAGCAAGCTCTCCTGCTGCCACTTACCTCACCAATCCTTTCCTCCAGATCTGGGCTTTTGGCAAGTACTTGTCCCCTATCTGCTGAACCTTCTTAGCACTCTCTTCTTCTCTCTCTAGGCTTCAATCTGCAACTCTCAAAACTCATTCAACCTCTGTTGAATCTCTTCCAGGTTCTGCCACACTTTATTCTACACTTTAGAATCCTCTGCTAGACTCTTTTATCACTGCTCTCAAAGCTATGATATGCTTTGCTGAGATTTCATCAATTTTCTGCAATCTAAATTCTGCAAACAATTCTTCAAACCAGAGTTAAACACTGCTCATCAACTCACCTTCTCTTGAGAACACTGCAATTTCTCTCCCTATCCAACCTTTAGTTGAATATCAGGTTCACTGTCATCATCCTCAAAACTCTGTCTTCATCATATCTGCAACCATAATTCTGTCATCATAATTTCAAAATCAGATTTAAAATTATTTTACCTACAAGATCCCTGCATGATCTTGTTCTTCATTCATTCAGTTCTGCAAATCCTGTTCATTGCAAATATGTATCTGCTACATATCATATTTAAAAATCTTATCTTCCTTCCTTCTCTCATCACATGCACTCATTCAGATTTAATTACAAAAATTTATCTTACTTCAAACAGAGCTATTCTAGCTCTGATACCACATGATGCCCGGGCTAACCTCTCAATCCACTATCACACTCTCTATGTGCATATCAAAACTGCACTCCCAGTTTTTTTTTCAAATAATTTTAAATATGGACAAACGCTAATTCTATATATATATATATATATATATATATATATATATATATACTCCTATATCTAAAATCTCTGTTTTGAGATATTGGAATAAAATCTCATGATCATAAAGCCCATACAAAACCCAGATTCCAATTCTTCTATGCGGAATCTTTTCTTTTTTTAAAACTCCTTGATTTGAAATCTTATAATAAGGCTCATTTCAACCTTCAATATTTAATTGAACACAAAATTATAAACTTTGGCTTTCATACTTAACCGCTCACCTTATCTTCAACCTTTGCCTTTTGTTGAGAAGCCAATGTAATAATGGTCGCGGCTTCCATATCTCATATTCAACAATGTTTACATTAATACGAACCAAAGCCTGACTTTGATTAAACATAATACATCACCATATTTTCTTCCTTCAAGTCCATGTTATGTAGCGCATTTAGACCGCCCTTCATTCATATATATATGTTAGCCATTAAAACATTAAACTATTGGTTGTAACCCCCTAATCGTCAACAAAATCAATGTCCGGGTCCCACAACTCCAATAATGCACCTTCCGTTAACCCACTCGCAAGTTAGTGATGCGACCATCGCCCGATCAATTGAATGACAAATCCAACGAAAATCACATTTTTTAAACGCGAAACTTTAGCACTCCAAAAAAATGCGAAATAGCTATTTTTGGATTACCACATCTGCCTTACGTGTCAGACGCAGACCCATATCGCATTTTTTTTCCAAAAAAAAATTACCACTTTTGAATTGTGCGATAATGTCATAAAACCCGCCTTCACTGTTCACGCTTCACGATTCCACTCCTTGGTTTCGCCTTCTAATGGAACTCACATTCCAGCATCTCTCGTTTCGTTGGGCTGTGACCTCATTCAATACGTTTCCTCTTCTAAATTTCGCCCTTTCTCCAAGCACATCTCTGCACACTTAAACCATGACTCTGCTTATATTAATCGTGCTTTATCCTTCCTTTTGGTCAATTATCTGTAGCTCCTATGCTAGCTGCTTATTCCACGTCTGCAGAATGAGTCAAATTGCTCTTCTAACAAGGCCTTCGCTTAACCTTTTCTTCGCCTTCATATATCTGTCTGTTCACTTAATTCCAGATCTTCTTTGAAGATTCCGAGTCACCCTCAACCAATACTCCCATAGTAATATGCATTCACTGCAAGTCACATAGCAGTCGAATTTCACATTTTACACAGGGCATTATAACAATCCCTCTTTCAGCTCGCTTATGAGTCAAACCAATTCCATTAATCCTTAACACGAAATTGATTCACGCATTCTCATACAAGAAATCAACATGCAGAGTAAAATCAAATAGAAACCATATGAAATCAATTCATTTCAGAACGCATCTAGTTTTTCATATATAACCTGAGACATGCAATTAAATTCTCTACAAGAATCGATCCTTTCAGTGATCAATTCATCCAAATTACAAGTCAAATTGAGATGTACACAACATCATACATAGGTCAATCTAACTCTGAATTTCTCCATATAAATAAAACTAAGTTAATTACAAAACTTGCTTCCTCTGTGGCCTGATCTTCAATTCGCTGGCCTTTCTACCCTGACTACTCTGCCTCTTAATCAACTCCTGAACAACTATCTCTCTATCCACCCGTAGGCTCACATTTATACAAATCAATGATGAATTAGTTTAACTTCCTTGACAGTTCAACAAAGACTCTTGGAATTCTCCAAAGTCCTAGAGTTAGACTCACTTCCTAAAATGACTGAAACTAATCCTAATTTGACTGTCTCTTCACATTCCTAAGTAATCACCTTTGCTCATGTTCTCTAGTGGTTAGAGAACATTTACAATTTCTCACCATTTTATTCAAAATACCATGAGAATTTAAAAACATGAGACCCCCCTATGTCTTATGAAAATACAAAGTATTTCTTGAGCCTAATGCCCCTGCATCACAATGGCTCTCATCATGAAAGAATGGAAGGTTGTTTTGGAAATCTTCTTGTTGATCCATGGCCTTCTCAAGAAAAAAGTGATGACAATCATGGGGAATTTCATCATCAATGGAGGTCTCCCTCCTCCATGTTATGATCCAAATAAAATGAATCACCCTCTAGCTTGGTAATTCATAGAAAAGCTCCTCCCAATTGCTCATGACAGGCATGCCCCAAGTGCTACAACAAAATATATGGTCCACATCATAAAGAAACAAGTGATATGCAATGGTGGCCATATAGTTTTTCATGCTCCCCTTGGAACATGTAGTGCAGAAAAAGTAGGGACTTTCTTCCCCCAAACACACATCCAACAAGTGTGCCTCTCCTCCATCCATGCCCCCAACAAAGATAAGAACATATTCGGCATGTGGGATCATAAGTAAGATCATGCTTGCTACCATATACAATAAGGGAGAAGGACAATGGTCCCTCATGTGAAACCAGCGCAGTTTTCCTCCTAACTGCCATAGGATATGATATGACAAGCATTCTCCCCAACACTTGTTTGTTTCCCCATCCTTCTTGCATGCTTGGAGAAGGTGTGAGATGGTTGGTGTTGAAGATTCACACCATGAGGAGTACATCATTCCTCCAATATATCCCAAAGAATGGCCAACATCATCATTTTTCATGGCCCAAAGTGGCTCATGAATCCCATCAGAAAAGGTGCCCCCTCTTGGATCCAAGACCTGCACATGAGTGTTAAGAAGATACAAGTATATAATAAATACATCATGAGATTTAGCAATACATTGTTTGTTATAAACTTGTTTAAAATTAGCGAGGTAGCTCATGGATGAGATCCCTCTCACACTCAATGAATAAGGATGTGATGATGATAAATCTTCCCAAGATTTATGTTCCTCCTCAACCAGCAAATGATTCATGCACTTACTCATATGAGAGTGCATCTCCTCTTTGAAATTTTCCCACATAAATCCATCTAAGATAGTATGATATGTTTTAATGAAGCTAGTGGGATTTGAAAGCAAGACCTCATACGTTGTATCAAGTAGTTTATTCTTGAGTTTGGAATTTTTGGTTAAGTAGATCTGAACATGAACATAAATGATCCCATTAACTACCTTATACTTCTCATCCATTGCTTTCCCATCAAGAACCTTACATGTGAATAGGTCCTTAGAATATTCCACCAAGAGTTGGGACTCCCAATAAGGGTCTAGGCTTCCCAACATTAACAGCGTTGTAGAAATCTGAAATGATGCTTTTGTCATATGATGGCTCTCCACCTTGACATGCTTGATGTCAAAGTCACATGTTGGATTATTCCCAACCTTCTTTTGCTGCCCCTCTTGCAGCTGATCTTGCTCAAGACAATATTGAAGTTTAGGAAAGTCACCCTTCCCTTGAAAGGTTTTCTTTCTCAAAAACTTCCACCTCTTTGCTCCTGCATGCAAAAACGAAATTATTTTTTTGTTATGTTTAGAAATATTCATTATATATTGGAGTATTATTTGTTTCCCAAAATCTATGGAGTAGCCTCTTGATACCATGTTCATATCAGCACAAATTTTTGACTCTATCCCCTCCAATGCAAATAGATGAATAGAAGAAAGCAAGGTCAATTTCAGAAATTTTCCTAGCCTCCCATCAATGGTTTGCAGTGATGTAGTGGCTCCTTCCAAGGTTCCCTCTTTAAACAAATATGTTGTTGTTGCATATAGTTGAGAGAAAACTTTAGTTTCCCTCCAACCAGGAGGTCTTCCTGCTGAAATGCCTCCTTGCAAAGAGGCATCAAGGCATGGAGTAGGATGTGAATGTAGGTGGACAGATTTGCCCCTACCTTTGTTGCATGGGTCCTCTTGCCTTCTTTGTTCTTTCAAACTCTGAAATATAGAAGGGTTCATGCTCTCCATCTTATGATGCTATTCCTCCTCTTTTCCTCCTCTTTTCCTCCTCCTATCTTCACGATCCCATCACTTGGCAATGAAAGTGCATGTTGCTCATGTGTTATGCCAAGAGCTCTATGTGTGAGACCTTTTGGAACTCCTTGCAAGAGTGCAAGAGTTTCTTTTCTCGGAGCAAGTGCTCCATCCTTTTCTCCATGAGGTGCTTGAGGTGCCCATGTCATGATTGTGTTATTCTCCCCTACCTTCCCTTTCTCCTCTTCAATATAATATATAAAGATTCTTGGAGCATTGGTCATGTTGGTAAAAATAGATGGGACTCTATTTTTGTGACCTATAGGTCGAAGAGGTCGAAGTCTATTTTTAGACTGCCTCTCCTAAAAATAGGGAAGTCAAATATTATTTACCCTTAATAATATTTGGACTCTAAATAGCAGTTTACTCTCTTGGAGCACTTCAGTTCGAGCCTTGGAAGTGGCTCATGCATCTGACAGAGGAATTATGCTATTCCCAAGGGTTTGGTGAGCACATGCATGGTTGACTTCAGTTAGGACTTCAGTGGCAGAATTTTGGTGGAGTTAATGAGACAGCTAGTGGAGTTGTGTTTGGTTTAACTTAGTTGAACTAGTTGAGATTAGTTTAACTAGCTAATCAACTAGTAATGAGTGGAGTGAATTAAATATTATTTAATGCATTAATTAGTAACTCATTATTCAACTCAAGAACACATCAGTTCACTACAGTGCATGGACAGTTCAGTGGAGACCAGTGAAAGAGGTAGATGAAAGGGTTGAGTTAGCTATCAATGGCGACATCAGTTGTGCATGAGATTTGCACCACACTTGGAGGAATTTCCCATGATGATTGCACTGTCAAGCCAAGGAGATTCGAACCTTGGATCTCTATATAGACAGGCCTGGATTACGCAATAGAGGCAAGGCAATTGGCGGTGAGTTTTGAACCAGTAACCTGTTCAAAACTGAGCTAGATTGTGGGTAACTGTATGAGAAAGTACTGAGTACTTGTGAGGAGTATTGTACTGAGTTTGTTACTTGATTTCTCCATTATAATATACACAATAGCTGTAGGTTTTTCAGCTATAAGCTTTCCCCATACATACTGTGTTAATGTGTATGATGATTTGATGTGTTATCGCTTGATTTTATTTCCGCATGTTTGATGATCCGAGTGGAAGAGATTATGTGTTGCATATAAATTCGAATTGTATGTGATCAGGATAGTCTCGGTGGATAATTAATCATTATTCAGCAAATTTATACATGGTATCGGAGCTATTGAAGCAGAGATTGATCATCACAGTGATTACAAACTTATTTCGGTAGACAGAGTCTGCATGCGGGCCAGGTAGCCTCCGGATTCATCTTTCTTCGGAAAGTGAAAGGTCTGGTAAATGCCCCTTGCGGTCAATCTCTGTGCAAGAAATAATTTGTTCTCACAGATCTAGAGCGGTTGATCTTTGAGGTGGAATTCGAAATTTTGCAGCAGTTTTGTTTTCTTGGTGCCGGTGTTGAAAATGTCTTTCAACGGTTTGCGACTCGAATATGCTCTTGAAGGCAGTTCGAATTATGTTGCATGGAAGGATCGCATGGAGGCAGTATTATAAGATAATGGTCTGAAGGAGTTCGTAGATACGGATGTCCAAAAGCCCACTGATGCAGCTGAAGTCGATGCATGGCAAAAGAAGATGGCGAAGTGTCGAAGGATCCTGTTGGAGGGCGTCAAGGATCATATTGTATCCACCCTGCATGGAAAGGCTACTCCATATTTAATGTGGAAAGCTTTGACGGATCTATTCCAGAGTAAGAGCGACCAAAGGAAGCTGGCGCTCAAAGATAAGCTCGGGAACATCAAGATGGAGAAAGGCGACAGTATCGCCAAATACCTCACGAAGTTCACTCAATGCAGAGATGAGCTGGGAAGTGTGGGGGTGACTGTCGAAGATGAGGACATGGTCGACCTGGCTCTCCTTGGTCTTCCGAAGGCTTGGCACTCATATCAAGATAGTGTCAATGGTCGGGAGAAGCTGCCGGGATGGGAGCACCTTTGGGCGGATCTCATGTAGGAGGAGATAAGGAGGACTACTCGAGATGGATCTTCATCAAAGGGAGCTAATGAAGAA